>VUYV01000106.1:579186-651585 GCA_008711295.1 Anarhynchus alexandrinus
CCCCCCCCCCCCCCGTCATTGTATTGAAGCTAGAAATACCCAAAGATCATCCAAGACCCAGAGCTGGAGTCTTGAATTGCATTTACAACAGCAACATTCCCTAACATTGGGTGTGCTCAGATTTGCCCTGCTATAAGGAGGGAAAGGCAGAGTGAAAGAAGGATCTGGAGCACTGGATAGTTACTTCCAGCCAAGCTCTAAAATTCACCATATAGCTTTGTTACAAAAGCTTTGGCACTGAGCTTGGGTCCAAGAACAGAAGTAGTTCCTCTTCGACTTGAAGAGCCAGTTTTTCTTTCACATGTTCCAGGGATACAATCAATGGAAAACTGAAAATAGGTAGAATAAGGAGATAGGGAGACCTAAAAGCTGAGAAGTCTCATGCGGTTGCTTTTCCTGAAAGATGTCTGCTTGTTTTGATGCTCTTCCAACTACTTAATTATCTGCACTGAAAAAAAACAATAAAGGCAGCTGCTGCTTCACAGTTCATGACGTCTTATGTTTAGTATCTTGTGTCCACACTTTCCTGAAGCAGATCGAGAGCACATACAGAAGAACTAAGTGTATTTTCTTCCCACCGGTGTCTTTTGCTCTTCACAGTACCATGAAACTGAATTTCCCTATGGGAACAATAATTTCACGTTTTATAAACTTTTCAAGCCACCTTACTTCTACACTGTTCATTCAGTTCAAAATACTGCCTCACTTTCTGCTGCGGGCAAAAGGGTTCAGTCTCTGCAACCCCTTTCGGTTCTGCCTCTTCATTGGTGCTGTACCCCAAGACTCTGATGTTACACTGTGGTGCACTCCAGCGTTGCTTCACACTTCACTAATCCTGGGATTTCACTGGCTGTACCCACTTACTTACATATTCAGGCACAAACATACACTTGTGTGTGGAGCTCTGGCAAATGGACCTTGGCTGTGAAGGGAGTTGCTCTGCAGAAGAAAACTGCCCGACTCTTTCCATGCCCACCTCTCCAAGATGCTATTTTATCACACCAGCCTTTGCATGCTCATCCCCTGCTTGAAACTGAAGACCTGCATTAAGTTATAGACCTACATTTTAGCATTAGACTGCTTCCTTGCACCTCAGATGTAGACCCTGGTAGACACTACACAATTTGATATTAAATCAGTGTTTGCCACTTTCCAGTCCTCTTTGAAGAGAACTTCTTCTCCTTGCTCAGGGTCAGGATGAGTCAGGCTCCACCTAGGCTAGATTCCTGCCCTGCTCTAATCTCTAATTAACTTAATTTCTTTTTACCCAAACATGTAAAAACATTGGTGTATAGACACTACCCCAGCATAAGTACAGGCGGTGTACCACATCCAGATCTTCCGGCCTGANCTGTATAGACACTACCCAGATGTTTACTCCCCAGCATAAGTACAGGTGGTGTACCACATCCAGATCTTCCGGCCTGAATCCTGAAACAGTCCTTGGGTAGGTTTGAACTGATATCTACAGATGCATTCACTGACCCAGAGCTAATTGTTAGCTGTTTACATTCCTCCTCCTGTTTTCACACAAGTTAATTTACACGTACCAACAAAGGACAAGGAAAAGCAGGGATAAAACCAGGCAACACCAAAGGTACAGAGTGAAGAACATAACAATGAGATGGCCAAGCACAGGCAAACTCAGGACATGAGTCCCTCAGGACAAACGCCACCCAAAGGTACCCAAGACATACCAGGAACATCCCACTGGGCACCCACCCAGGAGCTGTCACAGCCAAAGGGAACAACCTGGTGTTCAGTGGCAGAAGAGTGTGCCTCCAGGGAGCTACACAGGTATCTTCTGAAAAATGGATTCCCTTCTAATCTGGAGGAAAGAGAGAGGGCAGGGATTAAGCCTCAAGCCTGCAACTGGGACAGAGCAGGGAGAGAAGGCAGCTGGCTTCAGTGCCCTCCCCTTACAAACCCTTGGCCTCCCCACATCTTGTCTGTGCAGCAGAGAGGAGAGCGTTCCCCCTTTTCTATGGGGATGGGGCGGATGAATACCTCAGACACTACAAAGAGGTTTTTTGCTTGCGGCATTAGCAGGGACCACCTACGTATCTTGGACGGTTCCCTGGAAAGCTGTGACGTGGGCTGGATCAGCCCGCCTGCCCCTCTGTTCCCGTGCCTCTCGCTGCCACCCCCTGTGCCTGCCACCCTCGCCAGCTGCCGCTGCCGAACGTGGCACCGCCGGTGCCAAGAACAACGAGCCTCCGAGCGGAGCTGCCCAAGCGGTGCCAGTCCCTCAAGCCCTGCTCGGCTCCCTGCGTCTTTCCCGTTGATTTACGTATCTCCGCAGTGTTATTTATCAACTGCTCCATAATTAATCAGACGCAGAGCTTGGCAGCGCTAAATGAGCAGCCTGTCTCCAGCGCTCCCACCGCCACCAGCCCCCTCCCCTCCCAGCTACCATGCTTTATCGCACGCCACAACACTGGAGCCGGCATTCAGTTGCTCCTCATAATAGCAGCCAGGGGGGCTTTTCAAATGATCTCATCTCACCGGGAGAGCAGGCACTCATCCTGCCAGCCTGGCAGGAAGAGAGGAATTAGCATCCAGGTAAATGCCAGCTTCCTGCCAGTTATCCCACCAGCCACCTGGCTGAAGAGCTGCAGCCGCTCGGAGATTAAATATCTCGCTGTTCTTTGCTTCCTGACCTCTTCCTGCCCCTGCCACCCTGGCCTGTAACCTCTCCTCTTTCCCTCAGATTGCTTTCTCTCCCTTTCTCCCCTCGCCTGTTGCCTCAGCACCTTCCCTTCTAGGCTCTGCTCTGCTTTCCAATGCCTTTTTCTCACGTCGCCTTCTTTCGCTCATCTACTTTTGCTGTTGCTCCCTTTCTCCCCCCACTCCCTCCCCTCCCATAAGCCCCAGATCAAGGACATTGTATGCAAATAAAATTGCACTGTGTTGTTTTCATGAGCAAAGACATAAGAGGAATCTGGACTCCAAAAGTCCTTCAGCTCAAATCTGTCAGCTATAAAGACCACAGATCCTAATCCGCTAAATAAAGTTTTGGCTCTGAGTCAGATTAAAAAGCAAGGCTCGGGAGACATGGGTTATGTTCCTAGATATGGTATGCATGGACTGACATGCTATTAGCAAGACATGCTGCACCTCAATTTACCTGTCATTAAAATATAGAGGGGACAGAGATGCTAACTGACCCAAACTGATATACTGTCCATGCTTGTAAAAGCACTCACACACTCAAGGTTAAAGTGGAAGACTTTAGAGATTTGCTAAAAATTTAAAATCCCACTCCCTTTTTCTCAGTATTGAGGCTGGTATTGAAGACCCACTTTTCTGAATCAACCTGTGGGATACAAGGTGGGGACTGTAACATTGGGAAAGCTTGACTTCATCACTCTAGCTTTATTCCTGCTCTTTTCATGTTAAGGGTCCCCCCTGAGGGAGCCATGCCTTAAAAAGGCTTTTACAAGAGCCAGCTGTGATGCAATGCAGACACAGCACGGCCTTCACAGAGAGCCCGGGCACTGAACAAGGCCCTCCGCTGACAGAGGTATCACCTCTGAGTGACAACTGAACAGCACTTCTTGGCTTGCCATGTCATCTTACCCCGAAAACCCAGGAAATGTGGGTGTTTTCTGGGACCTCAGCTGACCTCTCCAGGCTCCTTAACTCTCCAGCCACTAGCATGCTGCCTAGCTAGCATATAACGAACAATGAATCCTTCTGAAATAAACCACCTTTTGTGATTAAGTTGAGGTAAGATCTTCAGATAAACACCCAAGTTTAGGCAGAACCAAGGAAGAGAAGCATAAACTTTGCCCAGTGCAAAATAACAACATAAAACTGTTGGCCTCTGCCACGCGACAACCTTGCGAGAAAGCTGTAGGGGAAGAGACCTGAGCGAGGGATCCTAATGTAGCATCATCAATTAATACTAGCCCCCTCTGTTGGTCCACAGGGCTCATGTCGGTGAGGTTTACCCAGATACTGAGCACAAAGGTAAGGAAAGGAACCAGAAGGGTGGTAAGAATTTTGTTGTGTTTGCTTGCCCATGCTTTTCATGCTAGAAAGCGTTGCTTTTATCCTGCCCAAAAAGTGGAGGTAAGAAGCAAGAAATAAGAGGAAAAAAAAACCTGGAAAAAATCTAGTGCAAAATTTTATTTATTTATTTAAAGGCAGACGGGGGGGGGAGGTGTAACAGGAAAAACAAAAGAAATTGGAAGTAAAGGGAAAAAGTAGTAGGGAAGGCAAGCTGTAGAAAATTGAGCTAGTAGGAAATGAGGCAGAGAGATGTAGAAAGCGCTGTTCAAAAAGCTTTGATTTTAGCTCTACTATGCGGATGCTCAGCAGAATTTTTGCTGCCAATGATGGAATGTTTTTGTTTCTCATGGATTTCTAGCTAACAATCCTGTACTTTCCCCTTGGCTGAGGGCATAGAGTGCATGTAAAATGCCAGCATTGCACCTCCTTGGAGTCTTCTCTCTCTTCTGCTCTCTCGGGGGACTCTTGGAAAGGGTGCAAAAACAGCAGTTAAAAAAACATTTGAGAAATACAGTTGGGCCTAAAAGTCTCAGGTGGAAGGAACATTATCCAAAATGGGAACTAATTATTTGGTGGATTAAGGCCACTGGCTGGGGCTGCAGAGTTAGCAGATGGACAAGAATGCGGTGGAGTCCTTTTTCAGGATGGACGGCATGGTGTGAACATCTGTCTGCTGCAAGCAAGAATATGTTCCAGGTCCACTTGGTCTCAGAAGCAGGAGTGCAACCTCCTACTTGGACACAACTCACAGAAACCAAAACTGCATTGAGGGGCTTTTTCATGTCGTGAGATCAAAGGGCTGGGACTTGGCTTTGCAGAAGGGGTTTGGATGAGCCTCACAGCGCTGAAAAAGGATAGAGCTTAGATAGAGCTATAAAAGTCATTACTATAAAGACATTACTTTACAAAACCTTTTGCCACTAGGTTGTGAGTTTGAATCCCACGTATTCTGGTGGCACACTAAAATCATTACCATTGCCATCTGACCACTCTGCTGTGGTCTCTGTGTGAAGGAAGTTTTGTGGCCTTTAGCCGAATCCCAGTGAGCACATTTAAATCACTAGTAGCATGGAGCATAAGGACAGCTGATCCAGTTCTACCAGACTGGAGTATCAAGTCAAAGCAAATTGACACAAATGGGAGATCCACCCTACAAGTCACAGGAGCTGGGGTAGATCCATCCACAGAAAAAATGAAGTCCTTAACAGGAAGGTGTTTCAACCTATGCAAAGATTAGGATGAAATTAAACAGCTCTAGACGCGTATACTCCCTTAGTTGAAGTCTGCCATGTCAACTAAAATACACATTATATTCCACCATAGCTCAGCAACTGGAACTTCAAGTGTTCCCAGAAGGGCCATTCTATAGTTAGCACATGACAAATACATGTCAGTTTATAAAGACATGCAACAGATTATCAGTAAAAGAATCACACATTTTTCAGCAGCAAACACAGGCTACTGGAGTTGCTCCTTCTCATGTATGGTTGGCTAGGGGCAGCTACTATAGAAAGGCAAAAACACTGATGCATCCCTTGGAGCAGAAAGGGTCTGGGTCCTTGGAAAGTCCTATGCAAGAACTGCAGCAGAGCTTTGCCAAAAAGCCAGGAGGAAACTAGTGGAAATCTGATTTCTCTCCCCCTTCTCTCAGATAGAATCATAGAATGGTTTGGGTTTAGAGGCACCTAAAAGATCATCTAGTTCCAGCCCCCCTAGATACCTTCCACTAGACCAGGTTGCTCAAAGCCCCATCCAGCCTGGCCTTGAACACCTCCAGGGATGGGGCATCCACAACTTCCCTGGGCAACCTGTTCCAGTGTCTCACCACCCTCAGAGTGAAAAATTTATTTCCAATATCTAATCTAAATCTACCCTCTCTCAGTTTAGAACCATTCCCACTCATCCTATCACTACACTCCCTGATAAAGAGTCCTTCCCCATCTTTCCTGTAGGCCCCCTTTAGGTACTGGAAGGCTGCAATAAGGTCTCCTTGGAGTCTTCTCTTCTCCAGGCTGAACAACCCCAACTCTCTCAGCCTGTCCTCGTAGGAGAGGTCATCCAACCCTCTCATCATCTTTGTAGCCCTCCTCTGGACTCTTCCCAACAGGTTCGTGTTCTTCTTATGTTGGGGACTCCAGACCTGGATGTAGTACTCTAGGTGGGGTCTCACCAGAGGGGAGCAGAGGGGCAGAATCACCTCCCTTGACCTGATGGCCACACTTCATTTGATGCAGCCCAGGATACGGCTGGCTTTCTGGGCTGCAAGCGCAC
Organism: Anarhynchus alexandrinus; assembly: GCA_008711295.1. Taxonomy (NCBI): domain Eukaryota; kingdom Metazoa; phylum Chordata; class Aves; order Charadriiformes; family Charadriidae; genus Anarhynchus; species Anarhynchus alexandrinus. The sequence goes on from VUYV01000106.1 coordinate 585,472, forward strand.
AAACCGGGTCATGCTGAGATTCTCATCAACCAATACCCTCAAGTCCTTCTCCTCAGAGCTGCTCTCAATCCATTCTCCACCCAGCCTGCGTTTGTGCTTGGGATGCCCCGACCCAAATGCAGGGCCTTACACTTGGCTTTGTTGAACTTCATGAGGTTCACACGGGCTCACCTCTCAAGGTGGGAAAACAGTTTCTGATAGCAGCCAATGCAGGGCACCACCAACTCGACCCTGATGCTGCACAAGGATCACTGCCGCATTGAGTAGAGACACACGCAGATCAGCTGTAAATGAGCTAGCTCAAATATTGAAATCCGTCTAACCCCAGCAGCATGGCACTTCGGTTGGGCCAGTTTACCCTGCTGAGAGACAGCACTAGAAAACCACAGTATGCCCACAAGGTGTTGAACTCCATTGATCTTCAAAGTAATGAATAAAGAGTATCCATTTTGCTGAGGAAAAGGGCAAGGAGAGTGGAGGAAGGCGCATGTATGGCACGAAGGGGCCGTGGCAGACCTTCCCAAGCAGCTGCCCCTGTTCCTGTTTCCACCTTGCTGTCCTCATTCTTGCAGCGCATCTTGTTCCCTCACAACCCTACAACAGCCATTTCCCCAGTGGGCCCAGACACATCAAAACTTTTTAGCGGCCCAAACGACAAGGCAGAGGAGGACTGTCTGAAAGTGACAAACAGAATTAGCCTGGTGTTATGCAGGGCGGCAGCCGGAGCCAGCGCTGCTATTTACAAGGGATGAGGCTTGCAAAAAGCAAACATCTCCCCATGGCCCTTGGGGGCTCTGCTCTAACTAACATGTCGTTTGACACTGAAGGCAGATAATTAATCTCCCATCACACCACCTGTCTGCACCACCCTTTTTCCTTATCCAATATCTTCCTCCCTGTCCCTCCATTTACAGACACCATTTACAGAAAGGGGGAGTGAAGTTTATCACTGCCACCTATTGGCATTTGCCCTGCAGGAAGAATATGAGGATATGGCAATGCTATGCCCAAAACCATCGCCACTTCTCAATGCTATGGCTCCATGTAAAACTGCAGACCCTTTGATGCTCAGTGTGTCAACACACAGCATGCAATCCTGGATGGATCTGTAAACTAGTTAGGAGCAAAGCTACATTAGCAACAGTACCGTACACAGTCAGTCCCCTTGCTAACAGTTTTGGTGGTGGTAGTTTGGTTTTGGGTTGTTGCTTTTGTTTTGTTTTTTGGTTTTGGGTTTTTTTTCTCCTTTTTCACTTGTAGGACCTAAGACCAGCACTGCACTTTGCCTTGTGGATATAGCAACTCACTTGGAGCCAGCTAAAGGATCTTTGATATCCCATGGCATCGTGTGTTTTGTACATATCCTGTAGGTCCTTATAATCAGTGCAGAGGTCTGTCCCTCAGTACTGGAAGCCAGTCTTATAGGGCACTCTAGGGGCATCTGTAGTGAACTAAATTTGGGATATCTGGCACAGTTCTGTATTAAGGTCAACTTTACTTAGCTCTAGCCATCTGGGCAAAAGGTCTGTTTGCCTGCTGTGTTCTGTAACACACATACAAGCACAATGCAGAAAGTGTTTTAAGTTTTCAAGTAAATCTACCTCCTGCTTTGAAGCTCAAAAGGTCAGGCTTGAGGTGGGGTTTGACACCAGCACTGGAATAGAGAAGAGGCAGGAGGAGCATTGCTGGTCAAAAGTTGGAGGCACTGACAGAGCTGCGTCAGGGCAGCTCTGAACTGAAATACCAGGAGGGCTGCAGGGCAGATGGGGGGGCACCGGCAGACTTGTCCAGACAGGCAAAACTGTTTGCACATCCTTTACAGAGAACATGCCTGGATGCAGTCACCGATGCAAGTCCCTACTTTAATAAAAATCAAAACTGCGCTCTAATAAAGCAGCTGAAGGGAAAGCCGTCCCTTTAAAGCTGACCTTTCCCTTTCCCCAGCATAGTTAGATCCTTTACAAGATTTGGTACGTTCAAGAAGAATTTTTTAAAAACATTTTTACAAACACGTTCTGCATGACCGCTTCCACTAATCGTGCCGACAGGGGCGATCAATGCCTTTAAAGGAGATTTGTGGAAACCACAAAGAGTCAAATGCTGCCACTATGGAGATAAATGCCCCTTCAGTTCCTCAGCTGCCGCTCACCACAACACACCTCCTCAGGGGAAGGTTTTTCTCCAGATCCAGCTTATTATTAAGATGGGGCAGAAGTTCAGGACTGACTCACGAGGAACCACTTCCCACCTGGCTTTATTTCTCAACAGAAAGTATTGTGCTTAAAGCACTGCTACAGCACCCTCTTACACTACACTGGATTACCAATTCACCATCGATCCAGAGGAAGCACGCGTGCCACTTCCTACAGCACCCTGCTTTTGAAGGTCTCCCGTTCTCTCTATCAACCAGGCTGAAGGTTGCTTAAGTTAGCAAGAAGAAAAAAAATCTCAGCTCCACTGAATGGTAAAGAGATCTGAAGAAACACTCATTTTTTTTGGTTTTCACCCAAGATTAGTGTTTCAGTACATTCTCCCTGATTAGCTCTTTACACATGAAACATTTTCACCCATCTCTTTTCGTGCATCAATCTGGGCAGCAAATAATCTGGACAGAGGCTCCTATGCTTAAACCTGATAACAAATCAAGCCATTCAAGATTAAATGCTTCCTACTATTTTAAAGGCCAGAGTTCTATAAAGTAGTACCAGATGTTTTAATTAGCAGAAAGCAACAGCATATTCCCGCACAGCATGTTCCAGAAGGGATACTGAAGCGACAAAGTAAAAAATCTCAACACAGAACAAATGCATGTTTCATTATACGTCTTTGACTGCTTCCCCTGCACTCTGCCCACGAGCCTGCTTTTCCTAGGACTCGTTCCAAAATATTACTTCAAGTAGATTTTGTTTTGTTCTTTACCGTTCCCTGGAAACCTTTATAAATATATTCCACTGGTGTTTCTCAACTTCCCCTACTCAATCAATCTTTGTCCCAACCCAAATCTATTTCACTTAATTTGAAGAAACTAACTCTGCCTTCTGATCTAACAGACACTCCATTAGAGATGCAGCCACTGCACATTTTGCAGTCTGTTTGAACCCATGGACACAGCAAGGCAAAAATTAATACTCCACCTAAAACATTCATAAGATAGTGTTTCTTACATGGACCACATAAAAACCACAGGGGGGTGATACAATATGATACAGTGGCAGCCCTGTTGCTTCTTAGCTGGTGAGGATCTCAATATAAAATTTTGCAGAAGACCTGTGTGCACAAGCAGCCATATAACACACCAGGGATTTCAGGGAACCTCATACAAAACAAAACCAGTATGGGCTATTTTTTATCTTTTTTATCAAGATGATACTACTAATAAGAGACTACTTAGATGTTATAAGTTGGAAAACTGAAAGAGTGACCATTACCTCATAAAAGACGTTATACTTTTTCCCCTAATGTTCCCCAATTTGCCCTCAGCATGAGTTGCTGCATGCCTGTCTCTGCAAAATTGGGGATAGGCACTGAAATCCCCCTGATGGCTACTGGGCAGGTGCAGTGTGCTTTCTGTTCTAGCGCGTTGTGGTGCCATCCTTGGTGATAGCGTTCACACTGTCCACACTTAGCACAAGAGGGAAATATGTCTGAAGATTTGACTGAAGGTTATAAAGTTCTGTGGGGGATGGCTACCCCCAAGGCAAGAGCTGTCCCTGATACCAAGATTATATTGGTTTTTCCACCATCTGCAGAGTTCTGACCATGTTGTCTTCCTTACAAAACCTTCATAGATGAGCAGGCAGTTTTGAAAAGCTTGGGCTGACAAAAAAAGGAAAGATACAGCAAAATAATACCACCAAAGGTGTATCTGTACTGGAAGAAATACACATCCAAGAATTCATTCTCTTCTCTACAGTGATAGGAGTAGTAAGAAAACAAAAGCCAACACAACTAAAACATTTACCGCTTCAAAATATTCCAGTAAAGAGTGGAAGATTAAGAACGACAAAGAAAACACATACAGGTTCTGGTTAATGAAACCCATTTGCTTTCTGAAATAAGTTTAAAGGCCAATGGTCAATTCTCACATTATATTCTTAGAAATCCAGTAGTTTTGCACTGCTGCATCTTTCCAGGAACGCAGTGAACTGGGACAATCTGCAGGCTTCTGCCTCTCCTACTCTTGCCCCTTGTTTATTCCTCCCTCCATCTGCTTCAGTGGCTTATTTCTGATTTCTCCTGTCCTTTGGAGTTATCAGGAGTAAGACACAAGATTGATTCTCCAGGTCAAACTGTTCCTCATCAATTACAGTAAACAAACCAGGAACGTGTTTTCAAGCCAGTCAGTCTCCTTTCCCCCTCTCACACATGCTCACACAGATGTCCTTCTACTTCCAAGGAAAACAGGACCTGAAATAGGTCATTTGTTATTTTCTCTTTAAAGACAACCATGGTCACATTTCTCCAATTTAGTAACTCCTATGGACGGTGGCATCTCTTGATGAGAAACAATACCAGGTATTGATACAAACATAGGATCACAGATACAAAATCTAAATCCACCAATTTCTAGCAACTCATATTTATTTAGTTCAGAAGTTTCACTTCACTTCAAGAGAAAGGATTAGGGGAGTGGGGAAAGAAGAGCAAATTGAGCTGATGAGAACTTTTTAATCAGAAAGCCAATGGCACATAGATTGGCTTTCAAATGGCTATGAGGAAACAGCTGAAAGAAGGGGAGGAGCAGAATGAGAGAGAGAGCAAGAGAAGAAAGCACTAATCCCTAACCTTCTGTTATCTTTCTTTCCTTAGCCGCTTACAGCACAGCCTTTTCCCTCAGCAGCTCCCAATAGCTCCAGCCATCTCCATGTAAAAGTTTTCCACCAGTAGTCCCCATCCCATTTAGCAGAGGGATCACTACCCCTTCTCTTTTAGGCAGAGCTGCACCAGTGCATGAATTACTGCAGATAGGTAGCACAAGGTGCCCGCTCCTGCGATCATGCTGCCAGTAGCACTGACAGCTTGTTTTTGCCCAGAGCTAATGGTGTGGGCACAGGGTGCTCCTCACTCAGGAGCCCCTCAGTTGATCATGGCCCTGGGGGAGCCAAAGGTGGGCCCATCCTGTCCCTCCCTCCTGCCAACAGACACATCCATCTCTGGGGGAAGGGGTCTCCTCTCACTCTCTCCTCTCAATGGACCAACAATGACTTGCAATCACGGCTAGCTGCTGCATGTCTGACACTTTCTCTGCTGCAGCGCAATAACATTATATTCTATTTCTGTGCTATCAGCTTCTAGAGGAAACACCATTACAAGCACCTTTTTCTGTGTCAAGCCAGCTTCTACATTCTCCCTGACCACAAGGCAAAGCCACTGCCCAGTTTTATTTAGGACAAGACACCCTGCACAGCCCTGAGAATGCTGGTGCCCTCACAAGTAAAGCATTATGACATCCCAACACAATCACAGCAGAGCTGAGACCTGAGATCTTCAGCTCTAAGGCAGCTGTTAAAGATGATGACAAATACTTGTTTTAATACATAACTCGCATGCAGGAGCTAGAAGCCTTTCTGACAAGGCAGTAAGGAGAATGCAGGACTGCTCCACAGCCCAATTCCCTTCTGGAATAATGAAGGCCAGCGGGGAACCAAGATCAAAACCATGCTGAGTACTGGTGAGCTACAAAAACCACTTTGGAAAACACATCTCCTTTGACCATCCAAGAGCAGTGGGAAAGGGCCAACCCAAGAAACAATCACCAAATCCCACCTTTCTCCACCATCACTACCACCCAGGTGCCGACGATCAACGTGGGCTTCCCATAGCAGCCTGTCTGTCGTCATCATAATCACTACCGAAACACTCTTCCCCAACACTTTCACTCTACCCCTTTAATACTTTCTAGGAATTGTGTATTTTGACCTCTATCACTAAAGACTAGGCTCTTGCTGTGGGCTGCCTCATCTCCTAGTGCCTCTGAGTTCTTCGACAATACAAATACCTGCCTAACTGGCATATGTACTTTTCCATGACAATCAAGCATGTGAATTTGAGGGATCCTTAACAGACAAAGGTGATGCTTTGGCTGTTCTTACAAGCATTAAAATAGGGTGCTATTGAATACATGCCAAAAGCAGTGGAGATCCATGAGGCTCCATATCCTCTCTGAATGGAGAAACTTGTTATAAAACCACAGAGAAGTCTGGAAGAGCAAAAACCCTAAAAACTAAACAAGTCCTGACTCCAGACTTTTCGCGAGTTTTATGTCTTTTTTTCCCCTTTCTTCCTTTCATTTAATAATAATAAAAAAAAATTAATAAGTGGAATGTTCTGTAGTAACTTTGAAAGAAGTAATTTAATAAAAAAAAATTCGGAGTGCCTCAAGTTAATTTAATTCAATCCTAGGCTCCTGCTGCTGCCAAATTGCACATTTCAAAACTGCATAGCCAAAGAACTTTAGGTGCCCTCTGAGAATGCCTGAAGTGAAAGAAAAGGCAGGGAAGAAAAGACCCATGAAAGTAAATTAAGGCAAAATCCTTGGTTAGGGGTTGGAGGAAAAGAGAAGGAAGAGGAAGTTTCAATTAATGTGTGAGTGATTTAGTGCTTAAGAACAATAGTTAGGTAGAAGTGTCGCTGGCATTTATTTAATTATTTATCACCCTTTGAAGGGAAGAGAGAGTAGGTCAGGCCAGTCAAGATGAGGAAAGCTCATCAGTAAAGAATACCTAGCTTGCAAAATGAAAGTACAGCATAGCAATAGAGTCCTGAGGGTCAGGGCTTCAAGTGAGAGAAATCGAGGCACTCTGGACTAAATTCTTCCCTGAGATGTATTCAGCAAGGGTCTGTAGACTTTAGTGGGAGCCCTGCAGACATGCACCCTGAGACATAATCCAGTCTGGAGATGGTGAACACACCTTATGGGTCTGATCCACTCCCACTGAAGCAAAACCACTGTGAAAGCAGGACTGATTACAGTATGTTGTTAGCTAGCACCTGAGATAGCTAAGCGGCCATAGTGGACAGAGAGTAGGCAAGAAAATATCTTAGAAATATTCAACCATAATTCAATGCTCTAACATCCTAATGTCCTACACCAGAGAGAGTCTGGGAATTAAGAGGTAGGATGCAACTTTGGTCTCATAATTTTGCTCTGGAAAAAACAATATTAGATTCATTACCAAGCCAAGATGTTTTTCGCCAGTTCCTGTCTATCTGTAGAAGTCCATGGATCACATTGGCACTACATTGTCCTTCTAGTTCATTTGCTAAAACCTGTACTCAGAAACCTGCCACATGAGACAAAATATGTAGGTTATGAATAATGTTGCTAGCAAGTAACTTCCTCCATCTCAAATTTACCACAGCTAAGCAGACCTACCTATCATCACTTCTGTCCTCTCCAGCCCCTGGGCCCCTCTTGGTGTCATCCATCTGTTTACAACAGGGGGGTTTAGGTGTTAAGCCCTTCAGAGGAGGGAGTGTTGATTATTATAAATGTGTGCCAACGTTCCTCCATGGTCTCAAAGCTTATGAAAAGGATTATAACATGACTGCCAGTAATACCAGAGGACTGGATTTGATGACCCAAATTGGTCCTTTGGAGCCCTATACTCCTAATGACTAGTGTATTGCTTTTGCTATTACTATTGGTCTTATTGTTTACTTCTTTGAGCAAGTGAAGGTAAATTCTACTAGCTTGCTTTAAGTTCAAGGTTATAGCAGCTCTGATTGCAAAAGTATTACATCCTAAATAAGCAGTACAGTTTTGACCAAAGGCCTGAGACTCTGCTACAATTTCCTCTTAAGGGGGATACAGGTTAAGCTTGATGTCATTGCAAAGTCAGTACTTTCAACAAGAGTTTTGATAAAGCCACATAATTAACAAATGACCTTGATGTTATCATACTAACTGGGCACATTTTCCATTGTAACAAATACCTCAGCTAGTATCAGAAGATTGTCCAGCATTCTTTTTACATACCTATAAAAATACATTAACGTAGAGAAATATAGCATTGATTTTTATATATATAAACCTCTTATATACAAATATGTGTATATATATCTGATACATATAGGCATTTAGAATCACTACTTCCCAGCTCTTACTGTTTCTCTTTTATTTTACTTTTTTATCCACTTCCTCTACATTTTGGTTCTTTCACAGTCTGGCTCTCCCATATCCTATCTATTTCATTAGAAAAGCCAGCTACAAGAGATGATGCCCAAAGTTCTTCCAGTGCATAGGTTTAGATAGGAAATAGTTTCCAGCTGCTACAACAACAACAAAAAAAAGGGTGCCAACTTGGTCCCAGCTTCACCCCGTTTTATGCAGGCTTTGCATCCCCCACACTAGACAAGCTGATCAGTTGATTGTAACTTAGAACTGGCTCTTTCTGAACTATAAAGAACTTAATGATTTCCATGGGCAATCAATATTATGGCAACAGATTGGGTTCCGGTAAAATAGATTTATAATATACACACTACTATTTACTGGCTTTTCTAATATTTACTGTGGTATCTGAAAGGGCTTTACATGCATCTCTGAAGTTATCCCCCCATTTGGCATCTAGGGAACAGAAGTCCATATCCTCTAAGATAATTAGATACTTAATGATCTACGTGTCTATTTACTTTTTGAGGATCTCGGCTGCAGAGAATATTAAGCGATTCACCCAAATGTCATACTAAAAGGTTGTGGTAGTGCCTTAAAAAAAAACAGAACCAGAAACCAATCTCCTAAATCCATATACTTTGTCTTAACTACTATCCTTGTGAATTACACTGTTATATAATGTAATTAGGAGAAAATAGCAAGTTCTATTCTCGGAACTTCTAATCAGCGACAAGCACTGCACTCCTAACGATCTCATTAGAAAAGAAATGCATAATTGCACAGTAGCACCATCTAGCAAACTACACCTCCAGCCACAGGGATGGCCCTTTCCCAGGTAGACTGCACAACTTCGAGTGAGACCATTTCTGCTATAGGTAATACCAGGAACACTCACAAGTAAGAACTGATAAGCATCTTGTCTCTTCTAAACGTGAGGTAAAGGCTTTAAAAAAAATAAAAGAAGAAGAAAAAGAAAACTTTATTACCGAGGTATTGTTTGTTGAGAATAAATACTAAGCTGGTGCTTTGCTGCTGTCCTCGAATGCAGCAGTTTTATAAGCAAAGCCTGCTTCCAACAGGAATAGACCTAGAGAACACAGACTTACAGGGACCTTAGATTTTGATCTAATCTTTACAAATACATTCATATCCAGTAATCGCTACGTACATTTTATTTATACCTGCCTATTCTGAACTCGCACATTTCAAAGCAAGCACTTCACTGAAACACCATAAATGAAAGAGCCCAACCTTTTCTGCCATATCTTTACAAGTTCACTACATCTCAGGCCACCCACCACATGCTTGATGCTACCACGAACGCTATGACCCAGGCCTGTCAGAGGATGAAAGAGCAAGCAGCTGGCCCAAACTCCCAGAGTCAGAACAGATATCTGCCATCATCCGCAGCAGCCATTATAGACCATGGCTGAGCTGTAAAATCTGACGTACATTTTGGGAAACTTCAAACCTGAGAGAAGCACGGTCTAGATTTTGTATTTGAAGTCATTGCTGGATGTAATGTGGCACTTGCCTCAGAAGGTCCTGCTTGAGCAGGAAAGAGCAAGCTCCAGCGGCAGGGATCACAGCTGCAGCTATGGGGTAACGGGAAGGTCCTGTGAGATCTCTGTGCAGTAGTGATTAGTATCTCGTAGCATGTGGGGAGACAGTTTAAGGTTCTCAAAACAGACATAGTAGCCGCTGAATGGTATTTGCAGCTCTTTCACAGCTTGCTCTGCTAGCATCAGCAAACTTCTACTTGAGTGTGCCGCTCTGTAAAATGGGAATTTTACAGCTCCACAGGGAAGATGTGAAGGAGTAAAGCACCAAAGCAAGGACTTAGGCATCTAAAAGCTTTATTGATCCAGGTCTAAGTATACCGTATTATTGGACTCCATGTTAGGTCATATCTGGGAGCCTAAGAAAAGCAGCCATAAGAGGCAGCAACAGGATTGAGCTCTGAAGTGAGGAATGAATGTAAGAAAAATCATGAACCGAAACGCTTTAACCTATGAAGGCAAGGACAAGAAGTGGTTAAGAGGGGATTTTGCTTAAGCACAGAGAAGAAAATCTTCAGAGATACAAATCACGACTGCTGATGATTCTGTTTTCCTCCTGACACAGATAATGGGATAAGTGGGCATGCATGGAAATCACAGAAAGGAGAATTTCTGAGGAGATGAAAGCCTTTCACAAAGCCAGATCCATTATACCATTTTTCCCTGTGCCTCCTGCTGGGAAAGGCTGGGAGTACAGCTACCCTCAGCTCCTCCACAGCCCGCAGGAGCAGCTGGGAGCTCTCCTATGCTCGGGAACATGCCCTAAACCCTGATCTGCCCGCCTCTGCAAGCGGCCAGGCCTGGAGCAGCTCCGAGATGTCCCCCAGCTGCCTCTCCCACCTCATTTCCTAATGCACTGTTCACAGGGAGAGGCAAGGGCTGGAGTAACTGGGAGGTCTCACCCTGCTCCGTCCTGGCTGGGATGTTCAGGCCCCAAAGCAAGAGTGTGCTAGAGGACATCACTGCCCCAGGTCCTGTCTCTGCTGCCTAAAGAGAGGTCCTGAGGCTGGAACAGGCTTTGAGAGAGTCTCCCATGTGCTACTCCTCACACAGGAGAAAGCACAGAATGAATAAAGCAGCATCTTCCTGCACTGGGCAAGCCAGCGTCAAAGATCACTCACTGATGTGCGAAACCTAAATCTCTGTGAGCCTCCTTTTTTTTCTTTTTCACTTTATTTTTTTTAAATTCTCCCCACCCCCAATCACTCTCCCTCTTTTTTGGATGTTGCCATGGAAACTGCATCTGGTTTCCATTCTCTCCCTTTCCTTCATGTCCCTGCTCAGAGGCAGCATTGGAGAAGCATTGATCAGTGATGCAATGAGCCAGCCCTGCGGGAACCAGGCTGGCCTGCAGCACAGAGTACGTAACCCCGGGGCTCCCAAGTACCACCTCCCTTCACAGAGAAGGGCCAAATTTTACTCTTTGGTGGGCAAGTTTAATCAAAAATTAGGTGGGACCAAGCCCTTTAAGGCACCATTCTGTGGAGGGTAAACAGAGATGTCCCCATACCACACACCTCAAGCCCTTACGTAGCTCTGTCAGGAGATGCTGGCGATATCCCCATGTCACTGCACACATTGAAGTTCACCACCAGCCAGCTACAGAGAAGCCCATGAGTCACTGATGTGCTATTTCTCTTTGAAAGGTAACCTGTACTCCACCACCTGCCCCATCCCCTCCTGAGGCTGCTGGAGCAGTGATGATCTTTTTTGGGCCGTGGGCTGTAAGATACACAAGATCCCTCTTAGCCAATACACCTGCACCCCTCTCTTTCGTGCCTTACTGCTGCTGTCTGATTTCTCATCACCTCTCCTACTGGAAGGGAGTGAGTGGAGTAAGTAACCCAACAGAAACAGTTGTGCCAACACATGAAGTCGGTAGAGCAACATTTCCATTAGGAAGGGAAGTAAAGATTTCAGATGGCAAACAACAACAAAAGGCCAAAAAAGGGAAGGCGTATCAGTAAAAGACAAAGGAATCTCAACGGAAGGAAGGAGGAAAAAAATGTTGAAATGGGGCCAAGAGAAAGACTGGCCTGCTTTTTTAATTTCAGCTTGCTGCTAGCTGAATCCCTTTTCCTACAGCCTCCTCCCACCACCTCCCCGAAGGGTACCATTGCCTCCTAACACACTGATGTGCCAAGGAGCCCTCTGACAGCTCTCTATTAATTAACTTCATGCCGATACAAATTTTATTTAAACTTAAAAAAATCCAATTCACATTGATCCACCTTCATTGCTCCATCTGGCTGCCAATCAATGGCTGCTCGGCGTTACCTGACAGGGGAATACATCTCATAGCTCCACACAGAAGGGAGCGCTTGGGAAGTGGGAAATGAAAGTGCTGTCTTTGGGCCTCTCCCCCACCCTACACCCATTCTGGAGGGAGCCATATCAGTGTCCCTTCTCCTTCCTCCGATTTTTTTCTGCATCCTCCGATTTCTCTGCAGACCTCCCACACCTGACAGTACGAGGTGCTCTCTGTACCGATTGCCCAGGGTCCCATTGTCCCAGCCCGGGAAGGGGCTTTTTTCATATGGCAGACCAGGCTAAAAGCTCATACAATGCACAGGGCTCAGTGGAGACAAGAGAGGGATGAATTGGCCTCCTGCGTTCAGACTTCTGACAAGATTTGCTGGATTTCTCAATGGCAATTGTCATTTCACTCTCAGAGGGAAAAGCTTTGTCTCTTCCTCTTCCCTCTGCCCCAGGAATCGATACGGCTTCTACAGAGAACAGCCTTTCCCAAACAATGCTTGGTCCCTTAGGCCTTGTCTGCACTAAGAAAATTGGTAAGCATTTTTTTTTTTTCTGCTCTGCAAGTAGCAAAATAAGATGCTGGAGAAGAACATAACACACACATCATTACCTAAGGATCAGAAAGGGGCTGCTGGTCCTATGTTGTCTACACAGTAGCTTTTACTGTCAACATCACTGGCTGTTGGCAGTCAGGGCAAACGGTCTAGCTCTGGCTGAGTTTGGCTAGCATATGCTAACACAGACCTCAAGTTGGCCTTTTGCCTAAAGTTTAAAGTTAGACTCATCTGTGACCCATGAAGAAGCTGAAGATGCATTACTTTGCATCTTTATGCTATGAGAAAGGTCATTTTACAAGCAGTTTTAGTTAGTGCACTCTTTTCTAAACCCCTCCTTGAAAAACGATCATATTCCTCTGCTACAGGCAAAGCTTTGAGCTTGCCAGTATGGCAGTGAGGGGGCTCAACAAGCTTGTTGTTTTGTTTCTGAGATTCTAAAATCTCACAGCTCAGGAGCTCCAGTGTTAGCAAGCATGGGCAGTACTGAAACAGAGACTATTTTAACAAAAATATCCAGCTTTAGCCATCACGTGAAAGACGTAGAGAGAAGAAGATAATAGGCTACCCCTGGGGTAGTGCCTTTGAAGCCATCATTAAAATTCCACCATTGAACTACCTGGTGATATGCCTGTCTCTGACGGAGTCGTACCATTTCCACCAACCAACAAATCCTGCTGGCCTGAGAGGTCACACAGGCAGGGTTTCTTTCGAAGAACACATTAATCCGTTTTGGCACAGACCAGACGGCACCATAAGCTCTGGCCATTCTCTGCAGCGTACATTGTTCTTGCCCGCTGGGCCAAGGCAGTTGCTTCTCTGCTCACACCAAGTGGGGCATCCAACCTACAGGCTTAGCATCTTATTGTGCACTGGTCTTTGCATGCACCCACATGTGTATTTCACTGCCTTAAAAGACAATAATATACTGGCTTACATACAACAGCTTCTATCTGAGGGTAAGCAGTAAAGGGAAGGATAAATCCTCCACCCCTGACAAAGCAAAACAGTATGACCCAGGCAAATACATATCCTTCTGCTTCTCTAATTAGGTGGTGTTTATATGTAAGGGACACGGTGATGGGTATGCCTATAAACCTAATACAAGCTTCAACAGAGGAGGCTGGACACCCCTGAAATGGCAGTCCAAGTGCTTGTTGGATGCTATAACAGCATACTTGGCTTGTGCTTCATCATGAATACTTGCAGTGCCTAAGCCTGGATAAATGCAATATGGGCTTGAACCACAGAGCATGCAAATGAGCAGGGAGGAGTTTGGAGCAGAGTGGGATTTGGAAGCAGCTCCAGAAAAGGTTTTGGAGGAAGAAGAAGGAGCTTTGTAACAGGAGTTGCTGGAAAATTTTAGTGGGTTCTTAGGTAAATAGCTGTGCCCACATCCAGCCCCAGCGGGCATCCCCCTCTGTCTTCTTCTTTGCTTGGTAGCACAAGCAGTGAGTTTTGAGGCCCTATCCAGCCATAGCAAGCCACTGGGCAACAGGCTTCCCCTGCTTGGTGAAAGTATCTTTAACACCTAAGATCAGCAGGATCTCAAGTTCCATCTGGTGGCCATCTCACTCCAAAGACACCAGTGTTGATATCTGAAGATAAGAGGGTCCACATAACTCAGCCCTACAGCGATACTATAGCATTTTATATCCTGAAGTATTTATCCTTCTGACATGCCCTTCTCGCTCAGCATTTTCATTGCAAGAAGGGGGTATTGAAGCACAGTAAAATTAAGGAAATCCCTCAGGATAATACAAAAAGTCCTGTGGAAAAGCAGAAAACTCAACCCCGGCTCCCAAGTCGCAGGCTAGTGCTTCATCCTTCCTCCGTCATGGTCTGAGTGTGGCTCCTATATCCCAGCTTTCTGAGAGATATGCAAGGTAGTTGTGGATCTAACTGCTACAGCAACGAGCCAACACATTGCCCACAACCCTTCTCACGCCCATCCTTCAGGTCTCTCTGCTGACCCCTCTTCCTTCTGCTTATTTGCTCTTTGTCCACTTTCCCAGGGTCTCTTTTTGTCTGTCTCTCATTGTGCAAAGACAGAGATACATACCATCTATGCAGAACTAGAAAAGAAATATCCACAGGCAGCTGAACTTACTCATTGGAAGCAAACAACCACAGCAAAGCAAACAGCCCTGGCCCTCACAAACCTGGCTTCAGACAATGAATCAAAAACACTTAAGCTGGCATTAAACCACCTTGGGCTTTTGGAGCTTGCTGGCAGAAAAAGAAAAGTTGAAAGAGAAAAGGAAAAAAAAAAAGGAAAGGGGTGAGTTAAGAAGAAAAAATCCCAGATGCCACAAGTAAACTAAAGAAATAACAGTCAGGAGGACAACTTAGCTGTGCCTTTTGTGTTTGCTTTGATAAATATCACTCCCCCTATAGCCTCTGAGGGACCACCCTCCGCCCCGCTTTGGACCCCTCTTATCTCCTTCCCCCATTCCCACAGACACCTGCAGCAGCGTGCCTCCCTGCCTTTACTGCTCTCTTTGAAACACACCCTCTCCTCTGTCTCCAGCGACCCTTACCCCTTAATGCCACCCCTGTCTCAGGCTCTTTTCTTTCACAGGCCTTGATAGAAAGAAACAGGTCTGAAATTAGCTGTTATTCAATCCCAAATTGCTGACCTTTGGGGGCAGGGACTGCTGTATGCACTTATAGCGTCCCGATCACCACTTAAGGCCTTTTGATATTGCTACAGGAACCACATCTATAGTCAGAAGGGGTCATCTGGGCTAATACAACCTCCAGGATAACATGGGCTGGAAATCAACTCACTCAGCAATTTCTGCACTTGGTGGAGAAAGTTGTTTGCGTTACATCGTCTCTTAGAAAGGTACCCAGTTTTGACTAAAAGACTCCAGCTGAAGGACTGTCTACCATAAACCTAGTCAGACCAGCTGGTATCGTCCTTTTTAACTTCTGCCTCATTTCTAGTACAAATTCATCCGCCTTCAGCTTCTGATTGGTATGTACCATTATGCTTATGCCTAAAATCATCATATTGTCAGAGCTTGTCAAAACCTTTCTTTTTCTTCAGGAAAAAATTCACAAGTTCACAGTTTTTGCCAGGAAAGAAACACGCTCAGATGAGAGGCTTTCCTGTGAAATAAAAATATTGGGAAAAACATTTTGTTTAGGAGGTGCGAGAATCTTTTGCTTCAATGAGGCTGAAGTCCCCCGCTTTGATAAGGACAAAGAGCTTCTGCTGTTACCACTCGGACTTTTCATTTGGTATGCAGAGGTTCAGACTGGACATACGGAAAAATTTCTTTATGGGGGCGAGTGTAGCAGGTACCCAAAGAGGCTGTAGGACCTTCAACATTATCAAGATTCAGCTAAATAAAGTCAAAATGACCCAATCTGATGTTGACCGCAGTTGTATTTGAAGAGGAGGCCACACTTTGTGACCTCCAATGGTAGGGTCCAGTCAGCACGTCTGCAGTTCTATGAAATGCCAATCAAACCAAAATACTCCAGCCTACCTGAAACTAATCATTTCACCCAGTCTTCTTCACAAATGGTTACAGCATCAAAGACGTGGTGCTTTCCAAGGGAAAACTTGGACAGTATTTCAGCAGGAGGCATTAACTTGCTCTTGAATTCCACCCCTGAGCTTTTCTTAGCATGGGAAAAGCACATGTAGCTCTCTTCACTTTTGCTTCCTTGCCCTCCTGCACCAGGGATGGGTGGGCGGGCAGCAGCCCACCCCTATATATGTAGGGATATGGAGTATTTTAGTAAGAGTACCATGCTGCACACCACCTTTTTTCTTGTAAGAAAGTAGCAGGAAAGCTCATCTTCAGAAGACTATCATATGAAAGTACTTCAGAGAAGTCCCTGTACTACAGCCAATTCCCAAGCTGCAATACCTCCTTTTCCAGAAACTCTTTTGGAAAAATCAACGTTTTCTTTCACAAAATTTCAGCTGAAAACTCTTTTGAGATAGTCTTTTCTGTCAAAAAGCTGTCAGTTTTCCCACTGAAGTTTGGAACAGATTCAAAGTGACAATTTTTTCTTCTGTTTTGCTTTAAAATGTCATATTCCTACTTTTTTTTTTTTTTTTGGAATGGAATAAAAGCATACGTGACAAAGTGACATTTCCACTCAAACTATCATTTTGTTTCTCCTTTTTTAAGCTGAGAAACAGAAATGGAATATTTTCAGTCAAAACGTTGATTTTTGAACTAAAATGTTTGTTTCAAATTTCCCCTTGGAAAACCCTTTTTTTTTTTTTTTCCCAGCAGAACTGATGTTGTTCTCCGTCCCAGAAAAGTTCATTTTTAACATGCCTATGTTGCTTTTGCCCTACAGGAATACTTTCTGCACATAAAAACTTCAACCTATACAAATTCATTTCTCTGCCTTGGCAGTTAATTGGGCAGACGTGGACTGCAGGAAGAGCACTGGGAAAACCTCTCTTCAGTTTGTGTAAAGGGTCTGAAAAGGGGCTGCAGTCTCTCCGCAGTTGATGAGGACAGGACCCACTGCCTCTGAGCACACTTTCCTTCTGCCACAGTGTATATCAAGGTATGAGGGAGGGTGTAAAATGTATTGGGAGTGTTAGTAACTGCGTACAAGTTGGGTCCCAGCCCTTTGTTGGTGGCTAAGAACAGAACTTTTTTCTTCCAGAGTTTGTAATAAAACACGTGTGGCTTTGATAGTCCTTATAGCTCTCTAGAAAACTGTACTTTCATAAAAAAATGAAATGCTTAAGGCACAGTGAGAGACCATGCTGACTGAGTGCACCTTTCTCTCTGCCTCCGACCTGAGGACCTGGCTACCAAATTTTGTTCTGCAATCCAGTGCCCCAATGTCATTTTACATATGAGAGGCAAAAGTCCTATTTGGTCAAAAGCAAAGATCCACACACCAACTTAACACATTTTACTTCAGTGCCAGGCCTACAGCAATATTAGTGTCTCTGCCCAGGCTTTCTCTTCAGGACGTAGGGAAACATCTAACTTCCAAACTTCTTAGGAAAGATTACTCAGCTGTACAATCCTTCTTTATATTAAATCCACACGGTGATGATAATGTGGCTAGAAATATTTGCCAGCGAGGGATTGAGTGGGTGGAAAACAGGGGTTTGCTGAATTATTGCTAGACTATTTAATTTTGACTGTAGATATGTATGCTTCCGCCTGCTTCTACACATTGCTCACTTCATCGTTCCAGGCTTTACACCCTAACTTAACGATCCTGATCAAGCATGGCTTTCCAGTTTGTTTCTTCTATTCAGTGTACCCCACTGTCTGGGTTCATGAAATGCTGTCTCTTGAAGGACGTTTCCAAAGCCCATGCCCTGATTACACATCCACCACCCAACAGCACCCTATCTATCTGCACTGAGAAAAACTGATCAGTTCTTAGCTACCTTTCCCTGGATGGCACGTGGAGGCAGCACATAGTAAATCAAGCACTGATACTTCTGTTAGAAGAACTTTACAAAGGATATACCTTGCATAACAACTTTGCTAAAAGACTGCATATGCAACATGTAAAGCATTAGAAAATGCCCACTCGGGTGTCCCTGGGAACTTCAAGGTTGCCTAATGGTCCAAACCAGTCGGCAGCTTTCCTGATTGCTGTTTACATAGTTTTTTTTTTTGTTTCAAAATTTTTATGTTTATGTTTCAAAACAGAGCTTCTGACATTAAAAGTGGCATCTACGACGCTGAACTCAAATCTGCAATAGGGAAAAGCCAGTAAATGTTACTGTGGGGTTGCTGCTGCTACTGGATCCATTGCAAGTTCACACATGTAGAGGCATTTGCTTCTTTAACCTCATGCTTGTTCATCCAGATAGCCAGTTTAGCAAAAGGAGAGGTTTGAGCTCCTACTTTTCTATGGTGAGTTGCAATTGTCCTCTTATGTCCCTGACAAAATAAAGAAATACATAGTAAGGGAATCTTTTCGCAGTGACTTACGTTTAGAGGTTAGACTAAACCAAACTGACCTGGTTTAGCAGTATGCAGCAGCAAAGCAGAGACATCAGCCTTCAAAGATAACTCTGCAGGGGTTGCACGAGATGCAGCAGTGAGAAGGGCATGCCACGGGTGACACTGAATTAGTCTGGCAGCAGAACCTGTAAGTACACTGCTACGCTAACTGCGCACTAGTACACATTAGTACAATGGGGAGTCTGAGTCACATTCACAAGCCAGATGGAGGAAGATAATCACAGTGCCAAGTCATGGTGGAAGAGAGAGGAGTAAGCAAATGTCACCCAGACCTCCCAAGCCAAAGGGCACCCACAAGAGGAAAAGGGAAGCAAGTCACAAAATGGTGGAAAGCTGTATTTTGAAAATCTGGGGAAAGACACAGCAAAATTACTTGCAATGGTGTGCATCTAATGAACCCAGATCAGCTACTACTAGAGTGCAGGCTAGCAGAAAGATAGAAGGAAGACATGGGCCCCAACACAATAAGCTGGACCAAAGCCAGTAGAAGCATGGGAACGGTGCAGCCCTGCTGCTGCATGGCACCCACTGCAACACCTAGGAACAGAATACCTTCCCATCAAAATATGGGCTTGACAGAAAAGGTATTACACAAGGCTACAATAGGACATCTGTTATGGATTCATCAGATAAAAATACAAATCTGAGAGACAACTGGATACCCATATTTTTAAGGTTGTAGACATAACTGTGAGTGAACATCCAGGCTCATACATGTTGGTTATGCCATCCAGAGGGACCTGGACAGGCTGGAGAGGTGGGCCCAAGCCAACCTCATGCAGTTCAACAAGGCCAAGTGCAAGGTCCTACATCTAGGTTGGGGCAATCCCAAGCACAAACACAGGCTCGGCGGGGAATGGCTGGAGAGCAGCCCTGGGGAGAAGGACCTGGGTGTGCTGATTGACGAGAAGCTCAACATGAGCCAGCAATGTGCAATCGCAGCCCAGAAGGCCAACCGTGTCTCGGACTGCATCAAAAGAAGTGTGGCCAGCAGGGCGCGGGAGGTGATTCTGCCCCTCTACTGCACTCTCGTGAGACCCCACCTGCAGTACTGCGTCCAGCTCTGGAGTCCCCAACATAAGAAGGACATGGACCTGCTGGAGCGTGTCCAGAGGAGAGCCACGAGGATGATCCGAGGTCTGGAGCACCTCTCCTATGAGGAGAGGCTGAAAGAGTTGGGGCTGTTCAGCCTGGAGAAGAGAAGGCTCCAGGGAGATCTTATTGCGGCCTTCCAGTCCCTAAAGGGGGCCTACAGGAGAGCTGGGGAAGGACTTTTTACTAGGGCATGTAGCGATAGGATGAGGGGGAATGGCTTCAAACTGGAAGAGGGCAGGTTTAGATTGAACATTAGGAAGAGGTTTTTCACTTTGAGGGCGGTAAGGCACTGGAACAGGTTGCCCAGAGAAGTCGTTAAGGCCCCATCCCTGGAGGTGTTTAAGGCCAGGCTGGATGTGGCCTTGGGCAACCTGTTCTAGTGGGAGGTGTCCCTGCCTATGGCAGGGGGATTGGAACTCAATGATCTTCAAGGTCCTTTCCAACCTAAACCATTCTATGATTCTATGCTACTCAGTATACTAGAAGCAATTTACAGTGTTTTAGCTCTACCCTGTCCTGGGTTTCTTACTTGCTTTGTTTGGGCGGCCATTGCCATATGACTTCACCACATACACAAGCCTATTCAGTTCAGTTAAAACAGAACAAACACTACATGTAACAGAAACCAAGATGTACACACTTGCAATTTGTTCTGAAAGCAAAGGTAGGGTCTATACAGGCACACCACCTCCTCAACCCTTGCAGACACCAGATTAATCTGTGAAGTCTCGCGCACCCAAAGGTACAATTTGTGTAATTGCCCCTTTCTCTTTGCTCTACGGTGGCTGGCCTTGGGCCTCTGTCTTGGCAGTGCAGCATCCCAGCTTCTCTCCTATTCTGTAACCCCTGTCTCAAATGCAGCTGGCTGAGGAGGTCTGTGAGGTGCAAGGGATTACAGGATGAGAGAAGCCACAAGGCCGTGCTACGTTCAGGATTGCGCTGCCAGGGAGGGCCTGCGTACACCACACAAGCCCCACCTAAACTATTGCTCCCTTTCACTGGATCCTGATCCCCCCCCCGTTTCATATCTTTATTAGGACCAAGCTCTGGTGTTGGGAAGGTTGTGTACGTGTAATTTTGCTGTCTGCGAGACAGTCAAGTTGAGAAGGTATCCGAGATGGTACTTCTGGTGCAGAGAGAGCTCCAGGGCTTATGCAGACCTGCTCCTCACCCTGGGCAAGGCAGAGGGCTGAAATATAACGAGCACAAAAAAGACAATTCTTTATGAAGCTGTTGGACATGGAGGAAGCCAGAGCACTGAAGGACCTCAGACTGTGGTAGCAGTTCAGTGTCATCTGACCAGGTCTTTTTATGTCTAGCCTTTGATTCAGGGAACACAAAGGATGGATGGCGCGTGACTGGCCTCTATCCTCATTTCTTCCTTTTGTCTGAGTGCACAACAGGAGGAGCAGTATAGGAAGTTGGGCTGATCATTAGAAAGCACTTTTAATCAGACCTTCATGAAGATCACAAAGTCATCAGCTCACGGTGACGGATTGCCAGGGACTCCATGATGAATGCATTTGCAAATATTGCTGCAGAATAATTTCCTTCCGTCGCCAGAGCACTCCAAACAAATTAGATTCCCTCTAATCACATCTCCTGTCTGTGGATGAGGAAAGATGGGCCCGTCAGCACAAACGCATTTAGGGGGCGGGTAGCGGAGGGGAGAGAGCGGGAGGTAAGGGGCTAGATGCAGCAGGCAGGCAGATGAGGTGCTGGAAAGTTGCCCAGCTTTGAGAAGAGTCTCTGAGCAGTGGTGTGGATACATGGCAATCCCAAGCATGTTAATAGCTCTACCCCTGCTTGCCCATATACAACATGAATGCTAGAGGAGGGATGCAGAAAAGTAAGTGATTCATCTGGAATTTTACAGTAATGCAGAACAAGAGGAAAGAGAATCATGCCAGCATTGCTTATTCCAGAGGGTACAGTCCTTGCTAGGGTTACACAGATGAGCTGAAAGCAGGTTCCGTGACGAGGCAAAGCCTGTGCTGCTTTCTGCACTGTCTTCCCCGTGCTCTAGCCCTAGCTGGGATACTTGAATTAGTGAAGCAGAAGGAACAGCTTCCCAGATAATCCAGTGCAAGTGACTCACAAGATGCACTACTAGGATGGAGACGCAGTTGGGAATTGTTAATTAGTACCAGGTGGCCATTATGCCATGCTGGAGGCATTCAAAGCTGGGAGCTCTTTTAATTCATACTAAGTCTACACATATTAGTTTAAGGCTTTGAAATCAGGGACACAACAGGCCTTAAGTTTAAAGACAAACCAAGTGTGAATGACACTTTGCACTTTCAAAAATGGAAGATACTTAGACCATCCTTTTTGGTAGAGTAAGATGTCTGAAGGATACTAAATCTTTTCTACACCAGATTTAGAACAAATGCTGGAAGCTAGCCAGGAAAATTATTGCAGAGTAGCATGCTCATACCAATATCATGTCCATCATCTACAGTTTTCCTAAATGCATGAATTAACCCAACAATAGTTTCCTCCTCCCTTGCCTGGGGAAAAAAAAAAAAAAGAATAATCAAGTGTCATGGTTTAAGTGACACATTGCTTAGTGACTGACCTGGCAAGCCACAGGTTATAGCTTCTGTCCCAGGACAGAACAAGCACAATCTATATAGAGGTGGGTTGGCAATACAACAAGCTGAACATTTACTTTACCCAGTTAGTCCACAGCATTGGCTTGAGATCTACTGTACTCATTTTTGCTAGGAAATTGGAGGAGCAGGATATTCTTAGAAAACAGACTTTGCCATGTTTCCCCACACGGGGTGTAAGAGTGCAACAGTGAGGAGAAGAGAAGGATCACGGGTACATTCTGTGACTACAAAACAGTTGGAACAGGCTGAACAAGTTAAGTGCTATGCAAAGTTTGAGCAAAGCATGTAAGGAAGGACCGAGACACACGCTGTGCTTGCAGGCCTGCATGTTATGTGTTGAAGGACTTACAGTTATGCTTTATTCGTTTCCCTGCTCAGAGGAGCTAGGGTAGTTTTTGGCTTCCCACTCCCTAGTTGGTACCAACTTGCATTTCACAGTCCCCACTCCTGGCAGCTCAGAAACTCTGCCAACAGCTCACTACTGAAGGAAAAAAATGTAAGCCCGGTCCATGCCCCTTTTAATTAGCTTTGAGATCTGGCACTGAGCGAGCTGACACAGAAGAGACAAAGTAAAGAAAAAGTCTTGTTTAAAATACGTTGGGGAGCTAGCTATGGAACGGCAAGCAGGGAGAGAGCGGGGGGAGCAGAGGAAGGCGAGGGGAGCTGCCGCGAGAGCAATTGGCCGTGTTTGCTCTCCTGGAAGCCTCTGTGTGCTTTTCCTCCAACGTGCACCGGATTTATATAGGGGGCAAACCCTTACGGGCCAGTGGGCTCAGAGCAAGGCTTGGGCCAAGAAGCAGGCGGGCTGCTGCCAGCTTCCCCTCCTCCTCCTCCTCCTCATGTCCGCTCGTGCAGTCTTTCACACTCTCGCACAGCAGGACCTTCTTATCAGGTATGATAAGCAGCACTCCTGAGCACGGCTGGCAGGCTTCCAGCTCACGTTCCAGGAGCGCGGCCGGGCGCTGCCGCTGTGTGAGCACACTTTAATAAAACTCTGATTTTTATCTGAACATTTTATTAATCCAGGCTCAGCCGTTTGCCAAAAAAGCCAACGCGTTGAATATGCCAACGTGTGTTCTCTCCAGCTTCTAATGCTGATGTACCTCTGCCCACAGTGTCTCCTCTGCTTCACACTGGGATGCATTTTCTATGTAGGGTTTCTCCTGCTTTATTGCTTGCCCCTCCACCGCGCTAGGGAGATGGTAGGGGCACTCTGCAATTGTTTTGCCCTCCCTTCTTTTGCACAGTGATTCTGAACAGGAAAGTGGAAAAAAAAGAAATCATTAACATGTTCCTACTGCCAAAATTACTATTTTCCCCATATGCAGAGCACATAGAAAGGCACTGGATGGCTGCAAACTATTCCTAAAAAGATAAGAATAAGAATAAATAAAAAGAAAATAATTTTTTCCTTTCTTACCTTTCCAGTGCTGCCCTGCTGTCATTCACCACCTCTCACAGGGTGGGCTGAAATGTAAACATCACTGGGCGCTAGAAGTCAGCCTGCCACAACATGGCCAGAGGAAAGGAACAGGAAAGATGGAGCGGTTTGTGTGGGACCAAGCTTAAAAGATGAGATGGATGTTCTAAGAGTATCCATAGTCAGTACAGCTTTTCCACACCCTGGCTGATGGATTGACATGATTTCTTGGAATAAGACAGCTTACTCTGCTGCTCTTCCTCCTCTTATTGTGTGAGTTTGAGAATGGGACCCAAGGGCTTTCAGCTCGATAAGGGACTACGTTGCTGGGCCATGTTCTCGCACCTAATGGAGTAGCCCCCCTGCTATCCATAAAACTAATGACGTTTAGTGCAAAAGCCTTTCTATGAGCTGTATTAGAGCACTAAGCACCTTGTAGGAATATGATACTGATCCGCAGTCTTTACTGTTTCCAAACTGGCAACTGTATTTTGGCCTTTTGTTCCTGGAGGAAGTCAAACATTTTCCCATTCCATCTCTCTACAGTCCTTCTGTAGAGGTTGTCCTCATTTGTCCACTGCTCTTTTATATGCTTAATACGTTTCCCCCACAAGCTTCAGTTCAAACTCTCCCATTCTGTATTCCAAACCCTGCTCATCTCCTGCTGCAAGCACAGTTTGTCTTCCATCCCACTTAAGCCAGGCTAAATCCTAACCTACTCCTGTACAAGCTCAGAACTTCCTGTCATTCCTTTGAGAAAAGTTCATTGTGTTTTTAAGCTTATCGTCGCAAACCTTCTGACTCCTTGGGATTCTCCTTCAATCCAGTTAATGGCCCCCTTTTCAGCTGTCTCATATGCCATAACAAGTGCTCAGGGAAAACCGTAAGAAAGACCAGGTGCTGCCCAACTGGGACCTCACCTTACATGAAGACACAAGACAGCTGGATGTTACTTCCCAAGCCACAGAGGCAAAAGATTTGACAAGCAGCTCAAATGGTAATCAGCAGACAGGGACTTTGAAAGCAAGGACAAAGATGTACACCTAGTTCTTTCTTCTCTGACTATTCATTTGTGCAGTCCCATTTTGGAGGGAAGCTTAGATTTAATGTTGTCAATCTATTAAAACTGAAATGAAAGAGCAAGGGAAGGTGGAGTTCTGCCTGGCAACTCAGGAGATACTTATGAGACTAAGGTTCAGCTATTAGCTCTGCTGGAGACATCACATGTGATATTGGTCAAATCACGATGCCTTAGCTCCTTCTTTGTATAGTTAGGATGCCTAAAATAGTCCAGCCCTAACTTCAGCATGGATGGTGAGATAATGTATAGCAAATAATGATTGAAAATTAGAGTTGGTGTTCTTCTAAAGGCTCTGAACAACAAGGAGGTAGGAAAAATTGCTGTGGGGATAACAGATAGAGAAGTGAAATAATGAGCTTAACAGTGCCATGGGAATAAGATGTCCCTAAGTCCTATTCCTATTAGGGTTTTACATAAAGTCTGTATGCTCCCTGTCTCACTCTGTTTCCTCAGGCAAAAGACAGGCTGGCTGCTTATGCTAGCCAAATGTTACAGTCAATTCCTTCAGCCCCAGTCTGTGGGTCTGTTGTCTTTTGCATTAGTCAGCTAAGCCCAAAAAATATCCCAGTGAAGCAAACAACTCTCTGCCCCCTGCCAAACAACAATCAGATTTCATCCTGCACAGGGCCACTGAAAGTTTCGAAGGATGCTGTGGTTTGACTGCTATACGCTTTGGAACATAATGCTAAGTAGTATTTCTCAATACTGGAGCTCAAACCAGGTTCATTAAGATTTGTAGTCTGCATTGTCTAAAGGCAAGAGCCGCTTGGCCCTAGGCTCTGGACAGCAAAGATGTCTGTGCCGCAGAGAATGATTTAACTTGGGTCCTAGAAAAAGCGTGGATACATTAGTACAGCATGCTGATCAAGCTACTGTGCTCCGCTTCTCCAGGCAGCTAAGTAATCTGACGGGACGTCTTCCCACACATGGTTATTCTGCTCCCAAAATAGCTGAGATGATCTTGCACAAGACTGTAAGGCATACATAAAGAGAGAGTACCTTGCCCTTTGTGAGCTTACAGCCATACTAGCATTCAGTCTTTCCACAACAGTGGTTGTTTAGATTGAGCCACACACAGGTTATTCACTTAAAAAGCCAAAACAACACGGCTGTAATAATCAATTAACAGCTTCCCCAAAACTCATTTACTTCATAGCTTGATCTGTGCTAAGGATTAGGTTCTCTCTTCAACTAGGTGTATGATCTCAAAGTGGAGGCGTGAGCATCTTTCACACACCTAAAATCTTCTTTCAAAGTGTCAGACACAGGCAGTTGGACTAGATGAGACTTGGGCTCAAGTATTTCTGCACTTCTGGCATTAAAGACTCTGTGCTACAGGATAGTGAAGAAGCCAGGAGAGTCCCCTCCAGTGAAAGTTTAGCGTTAAGAAGGTCAAAGCCTTAATGAATACAGTGTAGGGAATAAGACTGCTAATTTTGCCTTGTGAGCACAGTCTTAAAAGGACTAGGGAATGAACAAAGCAAAGTACAACCCTTTTTCTCTCTCCTCCCCCCCCCCCAGTAACCATGAATCCAAGCACAATAATTGGAGACAGAAACCTCTGAACTGAGGCAACGGTAGGGAAAGAGTAAAGAATGAGCAGCTATGGGTGATGGTTTCCTCATGATCTTTAAATATTAGTACAAATAGAAGCTTGTTATCATTTTTGAAAATGCAATTGATCGGCTGCTCACAAGATTCTTTCTTGTAAAGATTATTACATGCGCCCTGGGCAAAATTTAACACTGACCAGTAGACTTGTCAGCATGGGGCAAGGGCTCTGGGAAACCCACAAGGGCAATTCTACAACTACCCTGCCTCCACCATGCTGCTATGTCAAGTGCAAATCTAGAGTGATCCCAAATGGGAGACCATCTTGCTTCACAAGAGAATGATTAAATGCCGCAGCAGGTTTGTCACTCCAAGGACCTCTTTGCAAAGCAAGTGCTTGCCCCTGGGAGTGGAGGAGGCATTATAGCACACAGAAGGAATCCAAGGTGCTTGCCAGCCCCTACCTGACATGGTGAGGGGTGCTCGTATATGCCATAGCTACACAGATGACAGCTGCTGTTCAAAACATCTCTCTTCACAGGCTTGTGCAGTGTTTGTACAGAGCAATATTATCCTAAATGCCTTCTAATTATTCCTCTGGATTAATGAAAACGTGTTATATTATTGACGGGTCTTTTGCAATATTTATAAAACACGGATTGGATTAAGGAGGAATAAATAAGTATGTAGAGGATGCCTAACATGTAAATAATAAATATTCAGTCATCTATTTTTTCACAAGATGGTTTAAATATATGGCGTTTTCAATAAATCTTTAATAACTCTGCAAATATTTATTTATTTGCTTTGAAGCATAAGGGAATTGCAAGAAAGCTCTGCAGGCTCCAGAAAGGGCAGGCAGATGGAATGCATGCCCTACCATGGAGCCTTCAACCATCTTCTGGCAAGGAAAGAAAACACATCCTGAGCTGTTCCAGGCCTGGGAACAAAGAGAGTAGAGGGAAGCGACTTTCAGGAATTGAATAGAGAAACATCCCAATTGCTTCACAACCAGCCATGTACACCAGCCATGTACACCAACCATGACTGCTGCACAACACTTAGGCCCAGCAACCACCATGTATTGCAAAGCTCACGATTACATTAGAGAAGTACTCAGCCTCTATAGGTTTCTCTGCCCCAGCTATCCTAACAGAAAGGGGACTACTGAGAGAGTACGTGCTGGAGCTCCCAAGCCTGCAATGAGCAAGGAAGAAAGGAAGACAAGAAGAGACAGTTTGGTTGTGAACTACTCCCAGTTTTCTTAAGTAATCTATTTTTTTTCACAGGATAATAGAACGTCAGGAGAATTGTCCCTCTTAAGACTCTACCTATGGCATTAAACATCCCAAGACCCGTTGTAAAGAGCAGACCCGCTTTCCCTGAATAGGAAAGCTGGACTCTGCTCGGTTAAGGAAACCTCAGTATCTTATGTCTCAAGAGATTTGGACATAGGTTGAGGTGTTCAACCTCTCAGAGGGTACAAGGTCATACACAGATTTTGAAATTCAAACACCACTATATTATCAAAAAGTTATACTTTACTAGAGGCACCAAAATGGTTTGTCTGTCACGACCTAGAGTAACATCATGGCAGGTTATCAAAATGTGACTCTTCTGAAATATGTTTACATAGCATCAAAAGCCTGCTCAGACAATGGCTTTTTGTAATCACTTGATATTATAGTAAGAAAAGCTTTAAAATTAAATGCCCAAAACACAGCTAACACATTTAGTTTTAATGGGATAGGATGGTCATTGCATGTTAAATAAATACTGATTGTAAAAAAGCAAGTCAAGTTGCTGAGTTTTAATAGCTGTGCAGTAAATAACTGTTTATGCGTCATTACGTGGATTTGGAAGCATCAGCAAATATGCTTTTAATAATCAATTGATATTTAACATATAATATCTGTCTGATTAAATCAAAGGAGATGGATGCAGCCACAGTAATTACTGCATATTGTTACAATGCCATTGGATTAGGGAAACATATTTATTGAGGTAGAAAAAAGTCAGAGGTAGATACATATCTCCTTGCCTGTCTTCTTACTGCAGAACCTTGGGCTGTCATCTTATTGATTTCCCAAGATAAGCAATGTTCACCCTAGTCAATACTTGGATGGGATACCACCGAGGGAAACCTAGAGTGCTGAGGGAAGCGGTGCTAGTAGTGCAACTGAGATTGGTCTTTCATTTTCCAGAAGGAAGAGTGTGATGCTGCAAGTCCTCTGAAGGGACTGCAATATCCCCTTCTAGGGTGCTGCATCTCCCCTGCAGCTCATGCCATCAGTGGTGGAGCCACAGGTTACCCTGTCGAGGCAGACCCCACAGCAGGTAATCACGTTTCAGCTCTCCAAACTGCTGAAGTTTCTAGATGGAGCATTGGTCTCCATTTCGTGTCTGAAAGAAATGCCCCTCCAGGAAAAGCTGAAGGAAGGAAGACCATGAAAACCTTCTTCCTACTTTCTTGCTGAGCATCTTTTTCTCGCTTCCAAAGTCCGCAGTGCAAATCCTCTACAAGGTTTACTCCCTTACACCTTTAGCAGGGCCAGTGCCCAGAATAACAGCAGTTTACTTTACAGACACTGTGACTACTCTAATTACAGACCAGTTCTTGACACAGCAAAATGCAAGGTGGCTTAAAGCACCTGGGCTTCCCAACCTCGAGCTGTACCTGACGTGACATAGCACAAGCTGAAGATGTAGCTCGGATCTAGTTCAAAACTTTGGTCACTGGGAACACAAACATGCTCCTATTCACTGATAGCTGGAAAAATACTACCCTTAGGCCACACATTTAAATCCAAGGAAAGAAAGTGTTGGCATATGTTTTAAGTTCTTAAACAAGCAACATACGCTTATTACAAATGCACAGTGTATGAAAACGTAGCTTGTACTAAAGAAAGCCGGGGAAAATCCTCAATTGTGTGCATTGCTGTAGGCTACCCAAAAGCAAATGGGACCGTGGCACTTCAGCAAACCCTGGGGGCTGGCTCTTTTACTCATCTGTGCAAAAGCAGAAAGAACCAACTGTTCATTTCAACCCAAGTCCCAGCTTTACCATGTGTATTTATCCTCCCTCACACCAAACCCTCCGCAAGACAGGAAGGCATCTAGAACCAGACACAAGCGTTACCAGGCACTTAATTCCACTGACAGCAACGACAGTCTAGAGGCCTGAACAAACAAATCATGTAAATCTCTCATTGAATCTGGCCCCTGATAACTGAGCTTCAAAGAACTATATTAAAATGGCTGAACTTCAAAACATTCATGAAAACATCCAAAAACTTCCAGGAAGTTGCAGAAACACGTCTTTGAGTCCCTGCACATTAGTAAGCCTGCAAGGCTAGGAGTTTCTCAGCGATTTGCCAAAATTGTTGCTTCTGGTCATACTGAAAACAACATTGCAGAAAGACAACAAAAAACCTTCAAAGTCTCCCAACCACATGCATGCACTGAAAGCAAGCAAAATATATGATGAATTTGAACCAATGCAGGAAAGCACACAAACCCACCTGTTACTTCAACTCTGCCACAAAAAAAAAAAAAAACCCGCATCATGACTGGTACCTTTCAAAAGGAACAGAAAGCACTATGACCACTAATGTTGCTAATAGAGCAGTAGTAACAACACTACTTTGGATTCCTAGAGCACCTTTTATGCTGGGGTCTCAAAGCACTTTATAAAAAAAGCCAACTAAGCATCACCCTGCACCATTTACTATTGCAAAAAAAGAAAAAATGCAGCACAAACAGTTTCAGTGTCACTGTCCTCCTGCAATACTCCTGAGTCCTGACTGCCTTGCCTTAACAAGATCTTGCTTGCTTGTCTATTGATTGGCAGAGTGGGATAATAGTAACCACCAAATTCTAAGGTTTCAGGAACCTCAGTGAATTTTCAAAGGACTGTTCTCCCCCTTGTCCCCAGCTTTCCCACACCAACACACACCAGTGCAACTTCAGACAGAGGCATCATGGGATTTTCTTCACTTTCCTCTAAATCATGAGGAAATAACATGGGCCCTGGTGGATCAGTGGCCCAACATGGTTAAATGGTCTCTTGGGGTGCAGTCCAATAGTACTAGCAAGTTCTTCTGTAAGCACTGGAATTAGAGACAACTGTTTTTCAGAGGGTTTGTGTGTATAGGGTTATTAGGGGGTTGGGTTTCTTGAGGGTGGGGTGAGTGGGTTTTGTGTTTGGTGGGGTTTTTTTTTGTGGTTGGTTGGGGTGTTTGGTTTTGTTTGTTTGTTTTAAAGGATTTGTCAGGAAAAGTAAAAATCCTCCAAGTGAGGCTTTTCCCACTACCTAGACATTGCTAACATTTCTTCTGGATAGAGTCTTTGTTGTCCAAATATATAGCTGAGTTCATGCAACTACAGAACTAACAAGGTCACTTTCCTCCTGTTATCATGAAAACTGTAAGGAGTGAATGTCTTTGAGATTTCAATTTAGCTGAAATCAGTGAAGATGTTTAGTAACTACAGAAGACTGAAAGACAGCCAGACGCTTGCTCATAGAAGCTATGTTTTTGTATGAAACCAGGCTAAGAAACAGGGGAAAAGAAAAACTAAAAGTCACTTTAGCTGAAAGGTTTACCTGAAAAAAAAATAAAAGCAATATAACACAAGGCGCTTCTTTATCTGAATAGTCCTGTGTAAATCAATGGAGCTACTCAGCAAGCAAGGACTGCAGCATCAGGCCTGGAGAAGGGCTTCCTCCGCTCACCTTCTGTTGAGATGCGAAACCAACTCTGTATCGACTCCAAGATCATCACCAGTAATAAGATCAAGCCAGTACAAAGGGGGTGTTGAGAAAACGACTTGCCACAGCCACAGCGTCAGGGAATAATCCAGCTGCAGGCCCCATCACACACGATCCGTCAATAGCGGAGGGAGGAGGTAAACCTCCCTCTTCCCAGAGAGCCCGTCTCAGCTATCCCGCTCCTCATCCCCAACCAAAACCCAGCCAGCCTTGCCAGCTGCGCAGCCCTGCAACCACAAATAAGAGCTCACAGAGGAGCAGCTGGGAAGCAGACTGGTTTATTTTATTGTTTTGCAACTTCTTATTTATGAAAATGCTCCGAGAGCCTGGATATGGATCAAGATTCGCTGCTCAATATTTATTAGAGCCTCACCTGCCTCACCAGAATGGGAACTGCAGGCACTTTGATTAATGGATTGGAAAAAAGAAATGTATGGTTTCCCTGTCGCCTCGGTAAGCGCCTCCCTGTATCTTGTGCCGAGAGGCTATTTTACAGCATCGCAGCCCTCCGTGAATCTCTGCTGATTGCTTGCTGCCTCCCTACAGCAGCACTCTGCTCGAAGGTGTGGGGTGGCGACTGTGTTTTATCCTGTAGCTGGAGGTGGAAGAGCACTGCGGTGCTATGTCAAGTAGAAATAGGCCCTCTCTGAACAGCAATAAAAGTGCAGACCTAAAATATCACCCCAATGGCAGCTGCAGGTTGGGGAATAAACTAAGTTCTTCTCTATGCTGGGAGAGCACCCACCAGCGCCAGAGAGGGATTTCTGGCTGCGGCCTGGCTGTTCTCCCAAGGCGATGGCTGTATCGCCTTTGGAGGCAGAGCAGTTTTAGCAGTACTCTGTAGAGCCAGGCAGCTCCAGCCTGTAAACCACAAGTGTTGGCCGGGCCCTGTCCCTCTCCGCCTTTCTTCATCAGCCACCTCTGGTCATGAAATTAAGCTTAGCCCCACCTTTATGCCAGCTCACTGCTTTTGAACTAAACAGAGCTTGCACTTTGCTCCAGTATGAGGCTGCAGGATGCTTGTATTTTGCCACTGGCTACTCAAAAGGAGATGCTGAAGCTCAGACCTATGGATCATCCAGAAGCAGACCCTACACCATCAGTTTTGCAGCAGGAATCCTTCCTATCCCAGGAGTGACCTGTTCCCAGAGGTCAGCTTCCCCCTCTGTTTTGAGGTACAGCATAAATACTTCTACTGATAGCTGCCATCCCACAGCTCTCAACCATGCAACAATTCTGGCATACGGTGCATTGGGTCAAGACTGCTCCTGCATGATACATGGAGACCAGTGATTCAATCTATACCTTATCTATACTAAAAAAATGCAAAGCTTTTAATCGATGGTGAAAGCAAAGGGTTGACAGCAGTCCCAAGAGATTTTTTTTTTTTTTTTAAAAAGCCTCCTGCACGCACTCCCCATGTCAGGTACCCGGGTGTACACTGCACTGCACTCTCACCATCAGAGCAAGTAGCACAGTGCTGATGAAACCAAAAGGTGAGGAAGAGGAGACCGGAGCATGTTTCCTCCAGGAGAGGGCAGTCCCATACATACGCATACCGGTAACTCGTTGCACATGCTGGAAGTGAATCACAGGCGTTCATGATGAAAAAACCCCATTATCCCTACGTCCCCAGCTGGTACGTCTTCCCTAGACTAGTACAGGACTGTTCCCTACAGATGACTGGAATCTATGCAGTTATTTCAAGCTGCACATTGTAATCCTTTATCTTTACATTTTGACTTTAATTTTCTGCGCCAGTGGAAGTGAGTACTAGCATGGGCTAGCACCAGGCAAGGAGGGGGCTGACGCTGCGAGGGTCTCGCACACACACCATAGCACACTTCAGGTTTTGCCTTCAGATACCCACCTCACATCTGCCTGGAGGAGCCTAACCTGTCACTCCTGCCCTGGAAACCTGCTGCATAAAACACATCTGTGCGCACATACAGAGGTTACTCCAGCTGTGGGCTCCCCACAGCAGCTCTGTCACTGCCCCCGCCTTGCTGCCCTGCAGACCCCCAGCTGGGGGTTCCCACACTCAGCTCTGCTTTGCTATCTCCATGTCCCTATTTCCACATTTGCCAAGGCACCTCAGACCCATCCTGCCCCAAGTCTCCAAAGCTTGTGATTTCATCAAGGGAAGTTCACAAGCGAGGTGCGGTACAAGACACAAGACACCCCCCTAGGACAGATGTAGCATCACCCAACTCTCCTCACGCCCAGGCTTTTGGAGAGCATGTTCCTGTGCTGGGACAGTGCTTCACCCATGGTCTGAAGCTTGTGATGGGCTGTCCTCACCCCTTCCTCAAGATGTGTAGGAGCTGAGTATGTACAGTCCCAAAGGACTTTGGGAAGATTCAGCTGGACTTCAGTTAATCACTACTGCAAATTAGGTCTCAACCCATTTGTCCCAACCACGTGATGGATGAGGCTGTACGTTACGGCTGCTTCTGAAGTCTGCGTTTTTATCAGAAGATTGGCAGTCCCCATGGGCCTTGCTGAGATAAAAAGTGCCTTCTGCTTCCCAAGTCCCTGCGCCTTCTCCCCGTTTTTTGTATTCAGCTTAGGGCCTTGCAGAGCGTCTGGAGGAATTCATTTCCTTCGCAGCCCACCCCTCCTTCTCCCGCACGAAAACTAGAGCTGGTTTTTCCAAGTTGGATTCGCAGGAGAAATATGAAAGCTAAAGGAACACGGTATAAATAAACATGCAATGGGAACAAGAGAGGCAAAACACAGAGGCCCGACGCAGACGAGAGAGACAATACAGCATAACAAACAGCGAGCCGCGCTTCGCCTGTGGCATTTTCCAGCTCCATCAATAATTATATAATACGATGGTCGCTGATTTCTCAGGCACGGATCGATACCGACTGCGGTGCCACCCTGCTCCGTGGCAGGTTGGGGACCGAGGGGCTCTTAGCAGGCCCCCTGCTTTGCCTGTACCGGGGATTGATG
Organism: Anarhynchus alexandrinus; assembly: GCA_008711295.1. NCBI lineage: Eukaryota > Metazoa > Chordata > Aves > Charadriiformes > Charadriidae > Anarhynchus > Anarhynchus alexandrinus. Next base: position 619,423 of record VUYV01000106.1, read on the forward strand.
GTTGTATTTTGCAGGCAGCACCAAGGGCCAGGGAAACAGCAAGTGCATTCTCTGGGCTAAAGACACAGGGGTCTGCCCATGGCACACGATTCTCTTGGCATCAGTGGGAAACAACTTGCCTTTTTTCCCCCCCTCCCAACTACCTGCAGAAGATGCCACCTTGGTACTGCTTTGCATAGGTGCTGTTGCTTGGCAAGAGGTTGAAAGGGGATTCATCCCATGAGTGCCTTGCATGCTGCAAACTGACTCGGCAGGAAGCAATTGGGCTGTCAGGTGTAAAGGTATGAATGCACCCACTTGCAAGACCTTCCAGAACAGCAATTGGGGGACATGGTATCATTAGAGACATCCATATTCTTCATAATAAAATATAATTCCCTAAACACTACAGCAGGGATGCTAAAACTAAAATAAGTTGAAAAAACAGAACAATTTTCTGGACAGAGCATAATAAGCATCTCCACTTCAAGCAGAGTTCTGTAATCCCACCCCCAAATTCTCATTTTAAGTGTACAATCACTAAACATTGTGCTGGGGGGGGGATCAAATGAAGACGACATTGAGAACAACAACCACCACCGCCCTCTTTTCTGTTGTTAGCTGGCTTGGGATTCCTATGAAGAGCAAGCCTGAAATATAGATTTCAAACCTTTAATACTATTATTTAAATGCTAGCCTGAGAGAAGTAGCAGAAGCTATGCCTGACCCATGCAACTTCCCACAAATAGTAATTACCTCTAAAAGCTTCCTATGCTAAATCTAATTAAATTGAAAGAGACATCTGGAAACACAAACTGGTTGGTTTTCTTCAGAAAGGTGGACCTTTTGTGCTAAAACTGACCAACAAGGAAAAAAAAAAAACCCAAACCCAAACCCCAAAACCAACAGCCAGAAGATGTGGATGGTGTGTTCTTGCTCTATGCAATTTAAGTGAGGTGATTGGCTTGCAATGTATGTTATTATTTTATTGGGTTGCAAGCTGTCTCTGGTCAGGCTTTGTCTTGTATTTGTTAGACAAGCATTCTGATACCACTATGTAAAATGTCAAGTAATATAATTGGGCTCCAGTCCTACAAGGCCTTCCTTCAGACAGAACTCACATGTCATTGGGAATTTCAACTGATTTCCCTGCTGGAAGGCTGGATTAAAGGTCTTCCTACTGCAAAAATTGAAAAACTCATAACACTGACACACTCATCTTGCCAATCAAAGAGTAATAAAAAAATAGAAATGACTCTGAAAGAGATCATCCTAAACAGCAAGAAATCCCCAAATTAATAAAAATAATACTTGCATCCACTGGCCTCTGAAAGCTTGTGGCACATTTCACTACCACTATAGTCAGACAGATAAGTGCTCCAGTACCACCATGGACAGGCTATAGTATAAAATCACTGGTATAGAGGAGGATATTCTCCTTAGAACTCCAATTACAGCCAGAAGCAGATGTTTGCTCATTCCTTTTTTGGGGGGATGCATAAATCTAACTAGATACCTCAGCTGAACTAAGTGTTATTCATACATCTAATACGAGCCAGTTGCTACATAAGCATCCATAATTTGCAAAGGCAAAGAGGCACAGGAAGATAAAAATGGGTGATCTTGTAATCGAGATGGTATGGCTATAAAAGTTTTCCCCTGTGTATAATGCATTGCCTTTGCTGCAATTGGTGCTCCCAGCTGAGTTTTGATCATGCAAATGGATCAGAGAACATATGCTTCCAGTCTGTGTAAGGGCTAGTCAAAACATGAGGGACTGTTGATCTTAGGACTGATCTCTCCATTAACAGTTATTAATAGGTATAATGCATTTACAGAGATCACACAATATAAAAAGAATCTAGTATTTGTGGAACAAATGCTTGGGTATTATCTTCTCATTACTGATAGACAGTGGAGGTCAGGAAGCCTGTGGTAGATGAAGGCAGTGGAACTAAACCTTTTGACTCCTAGCCAAATACCCTTCTTCTCCAGCAGATGGATCAGCAGAGTGATGGAATGGGTTAAAAGTGAGGAGTTACTGCAGCCCAGCTGATCAGCAGTAGCACGTTAAGCCATAGTAATCTGACTTTCAAATCTGTGTCTGTACACTGGACTGGCTGCTCTTTTTCTATTTTCTACCACCACTGGTTCAGCGTAGTTCAAACCCAATCAAAATAACCCACTTGGGCCCAGGGCATACATATGAATATTTACAAAAGTTTTACTAGTGAAAATGTGTGGGTAGAGAGAACCCAAATATTTGCTGGATAGAGAAACAAGCAGATTAACACAGCCTGCACTGGCATGATGTTCTGGGTTTGCTGTTTGCCTCTCCCTGCCATCTAATCAAGTCCCTTTGGAAAACTCTTTTCTGTGAGGAATCTCTCTCCATTGCATGCTGATGACCGATAATGCAGTCAGCATATTGTAAATGGGAGCTGCTTTCCACTGTGAAGGGACAAACCCTAATTTGCCATAGCCCTGGGTCAGATGCAAGTTAAATGAGCCGGAGCAGGACACAGCCACACCCTCCATCGCTGGGCTATGCAAGCTGCACGCGTACACACGAAATCAATTACTTTGGGCTCTTCTGAATGCGACAGGAGAAAATTACATCTGCGCTCTGGCCTCAGCCAATCAATCCTGCAGTAGCCTGATTTTTCTAGGAATGACGCTGCAGGCAAGGCTTGTGTGACCTACAAAGAGAAAGGTCTCAGTTCCGTGAGCTCCCTAGCTCTCCATTTCTGTTCCCTCTCAGTCTTGCTGCCGCCTCCATCCATGGGGCTGTTTCATCACACTCACACTGCAAGAGTTATCTTTACCATCAGGACATCAAATAGCACGTGACTCATGCCATCAGTTGCAAGAAGTCATTGAAGCTCAAACGCCAGATATCCAATTTTATTTGGAACAGTCACTTGCAATCAACCTACAGAACAAAACACACCTTCCTCATTTGTGTAGCAGCCACTTCCTAGGACTTATCTGCTTCCAGACATTACAGGCCACAAGAGAGAGCCAGGCAAAGGGAGTTGTAGCACTCAAGACTGCTTCACATGCAATAGAAGCCAAGCATTAAAATAACCAGGACCCAACTTGTTCCCTTCCAGAGCTTGCCAGGCCTTGCAAACTCACAAGTCTCTTGAGCATCCCATCCTGTGTGGGAGGGCGCACAGGATGAGGTGGGAAAGAGATGGGAGATTCTCTTGGGAGCAGGATAAAGAAATTTAAAAAAAAAATCATATCCTTGCAGAAGAAAAGGCCCTGTAGAAACATATGTAATTATTACTTCAATTTATGCCTTTAACAAGTACCAAAAAGGTCAGTATATGAGGTTGTTTTCCTTCTCAGTAATGGAAGATGACAGTCCTAGCCTTGCAAATTGTAAGTTCTGTTGGTTTACTTGAACTTTAATTGTGGACTTATGAACAGAAAACAAAGATTACCAAGAAAGCAGTACTAGTCGTAACCATGCTAAATCTGTCACTACAACTTTGTTGCTACATCTGTCTACCCTAGTCACAGGGATGCTGCAGGCAAGCAAGACTACTAGCAATGAGCTCCCCTGAAGTTAGGGTGCTATGAAGATGGTGCTTGTAGATTGTTTTCTAGAGAAGTTCAGACCATGACTCAAGCCAGGGAACTGAAGTCAGTGGTTCCACCATCTTGTCATCTCCCTCTGCTTTGCCTTGGGTTCCTCTATTTCACCTCAGTGGTCTCTGCAAGCTAGTTCTCAGTGCATGCAGAATGGCCCATGCATTTCACAGACTGACGACTCATTTTCAGAAATGACTTGGATACATCAGAGTTCAAATCTCATTAACAGCTGATGGGCTCTGCCCTCCTGAGTGACCAAAGCCCAGATTTCTAAAGGCTATTTAAATGCTTTAATAGTAGTTTACAAACCTAGTGCACAAAAAGCCAAGTTTAAAGCAATATAAATAAATATCCACAAGTGAATCTCTCTCGTTATATTTGTATCTATGTATACCTAAATCACTTTGGAAGATGAAGTCTCCAGTCCTTCAGTCACCAGGATGCCTTCTGCCCTGCCTAAAAAGAGTGTCTCTTCTAAAGACAATGTCAATATTAGTCAACATAATCCAATCTGCATGACAAGGTCTTCCCTGTAGCAGAACTGGGAGTTTAAAAATCCAGGACTATAGCACAGGAAACAAGACTACATGCTTGGCGATTTCCATAGGTATGTCAAGACTGCAGTAAATTATATCCTATAAGCTCTGTACAACCATTGACACGGTTTTTGCATTAGCATGTCCTCCTCCTCATGAGTCAGGGTGCCCGTGCCTCAGATGTCTACCTAAACCAGTAAGAACTTGCTGTGTGCGCCAGACTAGGGTAGAGATTAACTAGTATAGGATCACGGTGGATATTTCCAAGACTTTTATAGCTGGAGAACAAGCAGTGAGATTTGGCCTCATGTTTATCACGATATAAAATGGTTCTCATTAAAAAGTCAATGTTTATCACAGCACCTCACAGCAATATCTGATTTAAAACAAGTCGATCGTCTTCTCTGTACTGCACGGGTTATACCGGAGGATGTCACTTGCTGCAAGATGGTGCCTCCATGCCAACAAATAAAATAAAACCACAAAAGCAGCACACCAACAGTCCAAGCAACATAACATTAACCTCAAAACTTTATAAGAGCCAAGGCTATGCCTGGACATAGAGAAACATATCAATACGGCACGAGAAAACTTCTCAAGCATAGTTTGCTATAGGCATTCACTGAAGATGCCCAAACACAAGATGGCAGAGCATTATTGATGCACTTGGCTGTCAGGTAGCTGATGACGTTTTTCCTCCTCAACTCTTTAAACACTAGGTACAACCAAATGACAAACCAAGCAGTGAGACCATCAACAGAATGAACACTTGGAAGAAAGGAGACACCACGAATACAGACATGCTGAGAGGGGGGTGAACTGGAACCTCCTCACCTGTGAATTCTGCAAAGAAAAAGTTTAAGCCTGTAAATATGGAACCAACACACAAGGAGCTCTGCTGAGGTTGCAGCACAAATTTTTTGTACTAGCACTTTGGTGGCTCTGGTATTCTAGGTGACATTCCTCCAGCTGACAGAGGCATCTGAACAATGCCTGCACCTTTAAAGCTGAGGTTCTATTGCTAAGCACTGAAAATGCATCTGTTAGTGTTCAAGAAAACACTGGCTTTCCCATGAAAGCAAAAAAAACCTCAACAAAAAACCCCAAACATGCTCTCATTAGCCTCTGACATACTGTTCATGATGCATATAAAAATTGGCTCTGCTATTTCTAATAAACAGAAGAGAGCCCATGCAGATTTAAGTACTTACACAAGCGTAGTGTGTTGCATTAAGGAAATGCAGAACTATGTTACAAGAAACATAAAGGGAATTCTTCACTGAATTTGCTGAATACAGCTCTCCTCCATTACTGCAATCCTGGCTGTCAATACCAATGGTCTTCCTAACTCCTGGCCAGGATTAACTAGTCACCGAATTGGGAGCTCACTACAGCTCTATCTAGAAAGGTAGAGTTGAAAGCAGCACGGGTCAATTCACAGAAAAGGTTTCTTTCTTCATCACGCAAGAGTGGGATGAATAAGAACAGAATCCATTTATCAACAGTACATTAAAACTCCAGGGCTCCAAAGGTTTATTTCATTTCAAATCGTGGCCTGCCTGCTCATTTTAACGTGACTTCATGAAAAGCATTCTACATTAAAAATAAAAGGTAACTCAGGGCTTGGCTTTCCTCCTCTCCACCCTCCAACTGCTCCTCTCACATTCTCTCAGTTCAGCCACACTGCACAACGATGAGAGTCCCATACTTACTGTCTGTCTGTATGACCCAGCGAGCAGCTAAGACAGTAGGTTAGAAAATAAGATCTTCAGCAGTGGAGGACATCAGTTCTCAGTAAGGCTTCAAAAAAAAGATGTCAAACAGCAGTTATATCAGATGGGCTGTCCTATCTTATGTAATAATATTGGAGAGAGTAAAAGGTTTCTTCCACAGCTGTAGGACCAAGGTTTCCTCTCAGAAAGACAAGAGGATCCAAACAAGAGAACGTGGACACACAAATTTCCAACCTACAGAGAGGATCTACATACTGACAGAGAGCAGCCAGGCATTGGTGCCAGTCACAGCAAATCTCAGGCTGGATTCTACAGGCAGCTTGTGATGGGTTTCTGCTGGGAAATTATTTATCCTTTCTGTGCTTCCATTTCACTGTAGGGAAGAGTTAAGTCTCCAAGATTTGGAAAAAAAAAAAAAAAAAAGGAAAAAGTACAACCCTTCCCACATTATACCAATTAAGTAAAAATATGCTTTCGCTAGCCTTCTGCACTAGTTACACAGGGGATTCAGAGGGTAAAAAATAAGGAAAAAAGAATGAAACTGCCACTGAGTTTCAGAGTGTTAAAATGGATAGCTAAGGCAACTTTCACATTTGCTCAGCGCAATGTCCAGGAATGACAAGAGAACCTTTGCCCTCTTATTAGGAAAATAACACACTGAACTTTTACCATGGATCACAGGAGAATTAATGTTCACACGTTCAGAAACAATTAAAGTGGCTTTAATTCGATTTAGTTTAATTCTCTTTAAAGGAAAATTAAAGGAAATCAAATGAAGGATACTTTTAATTCTGAACAAGTGTGTATGCACGCATCAATTTAATACAGTTTACATAATCCACTTGAAACCCACCTTGTTACTTAATTCAGATCAACTTTCCCCATGTGCTCCTGCCTAGATAAGGCCTCAGAGATAACATTACCTGTCCTCAAGGAATAGCCACATTTCATTACTGACACCTAATTCTAGAGAGCGCTACTCTGGAAGGGACAGTGTAGTTGCACTCAATTTATGTTTGTCACAGAGAGAATAATGCTCTGTATACAGCTACCGTAGCAATTAATATACTGGGGGTTGTTGTTCCATTAGTCACTAATTACACACTAGACCAGTAATACAGAAGCCTTGTTCTTGGCAAAGAAACTGTAGTTCCAGAACTATTGAATGGATAATTCGGAGCCTGCCTTTTGTTTCCCTAGGGATACCCTGCACCTTTGCCATCAGATAGCTGAAAACACAATAGATTATACAGATCCATAGGTAAAACCCACGTATTACAGACCAGTTTAAGAACTTCTGAATTATCGCATTTGCATGAGATGAGTCAAGGTGAGTTCAGTGACTGAACAGAATTGCTTCCAGTCTTTGTCACAACATATAAGAAGAATAGTTTGTCACTGAAGGTTTTTGCTTCCTCTTGCAAAATACAGAAGCGTGGCAACCTCACTCCTGCATTGTCTCTTCAGGCTATTGCAAACACAAGGAAATGCCAACTCTGGTTGAGTGTGGTTTTGAAGGACCCTTGTTTCACCAAGGCATCTTGCAAAAGCTAAAAAAGGTAAGAGGTGAGGGAAGAGGGAATGGAGCAAAACAAAGCTTTTAAAAGGACGTTGCAATAAACTCCAATGCATGTGGCCCTGACCAGCCATGGAAGGGACACCAATGGGCCCTACTCCAGTCTTCCTTATGAGAAGGTTCTTTTCCTCCATTGTTCGCTGCATGGCCTCAGTCTAGAAGTGCATCACAATCTGTACTCTTTTATGACCCAGCCAATCCAAAGCTCCAACAATTGCTGCAGGTTGTAAATGTTTGAGGAGAGCCATAGAGGAATGGTCCAGCCATGCTCTTTGATGACAGATGAACAAAACAAGAGAAGTGACCATCCTTCTTGCTATTCTTCTGGCCATACCAAGTTAGAATAGAAGGGTAATTGTCTTACCTTCCCCTTCTCCTCCCCCCTCAGGGCTTGAGAATCTTTGAAAAATGCCAATTTACAAAAGTGGCAATTTCCAATCAACTTCTCCAATTAGCATTTAGTGGAAACTTTTCGCCTTTCAACAATGACAGATCTCCCCAGGGATCTGTGATTAGAGCAAGCTCCCTCTTGATATGGGAAAAGGGATAGAGACGGTGCTACAGAGAAACCATTACATATTTGTTTGTTGGGGGTTTTTTTGTTTGTTTTTTTAATCATTTAAAAAACCTACACCTCCAGAAGTTGCTCACCGGAACAAGTCAATGAACCATTTTGATAAAGCTAGTCAACTCATCTTTAGTCCAACTGTGTTGATCTTGAGTCACCAATTCCAGGAAAATAAGATGCCTCTCCTTCCCTCCCCTTTCCCTTGTTGTTAATACAAATACAGGCGGGAAAGAGATTCTTTACACTTTCATCAATACTTTTACAGTTAGAATCACATACGCCATATGTGTTTGGGTTTTTTAAACACATAAAAGTCAGGAAAATATCATCCAGTTGACTTGAACTTCAGTACAAAAATGCTAAGTTATCCCCAAAACCAACCACTTCTTTATCGTCAATGACAAGTATCAGGGAACAAAAGTTAGCCTAATAATGAAAATTCAATCGCATCCTTAACCATTCACAGACTACCACTCTGCTCCACAAGGTACAAGTGAGGATAACTGACAAGATGGATTGAATGATCCGATAGCTTTAACTTCTGCAAGTTTTTATGGCAAAGACTTTGTCTCAGCTTAAACCAGTATAGTACCACATTTATCCATGGAGGTAGAGAAACACTGAAAAAAGAAAGCCTGGATCAGCTGAATTTCCCTTCTAGAAGGAAGGCTCATTTATACCAAACAATAATAAAAAGGCAGAGAGAAGATTGGGACCAATCACACAGAGAGCATCTTTTGTGCACAGGGGAAGATGGGGCTGGAACTTCCTTTGTCTTCATTTTCATTGCACAGACAGGTAAGCTAAGGCATAAACTGATTAATGGACCGACTTAAAGAAAGCCTGTGGCAAAGGCAGGAATTAAGCTCAGCTCCCCCGAGGATCAGTCCAGTATCTTAACAAACCCATATCTTTCCGTTCTGAAATACCGTGGCTTTCCTTTGTAATTAAACAGCATGGATTTGAGGGGGCTGATTTTAACTGTCATTGTACTGAAAGAGCTTGCACTGGTCAAGTGGGGAGGAATTGCCTTGCCAACCTAAAAAGGCTTTTCCTTTACTTAATTCCAGGCTTCCAAGCTTTCAGAAATAGAAAATATTGCATAAGCAACAGTACTGGACAATTTTGAAGGCATACTGAAAAAGCTTTTTATACTTTCCAATTTTAATAGCTGGTGCTTTTATTGTATCTAGTATATGGTTACAGAATAATGTGTATGGGTTTAGTGTCTGGTATGATAATATCCAAGGTGAAGATATTGAAAATTCAATTAAAATATAGTTTAGGATATTGGCTTATTTTAATTTCCAGACTCCTTTGCCCCTCATCCACCTCCTTTGCTTCCAGGAGCTCTTCCTGAGATCTGAAGCTAGAAGTTACACACTGAATCTTTTTTCCTGTAACTCATAATCTGAACTTCTTTGTACTTCTTCAGCATCTGACTATCTGGAACCTCTTCTTAAAATTCTCCAAAATCCCTATGCTCCTTTAACAGAAGAGGACACTGAAGTGCTGAGACAGGAGTAGTTCCTATCGAGGACAAAACTAGATAGGGACCCCAAAGTCTTGTCTCTTAGCAGTAAACCCTGGGTCACTCACACTCACTAGAGCTTTTTTAAAGTGTTGTTGCATTTTTGAGCAGGTTCAGAGAGGGAACATAAATTATTTCATCACAGTAAAGCAACTCCCTCCTCTGCAGTCCTTTAACCGACCCAGCTTTTGCCATCATTTATGTTCCTCTTGCTTGTTTGATCAATTAAGTTCTCTCACCATCACTAGATCTCTACAACTGTGTGACAGGGAGAAGAAAATAGAAGTCCTACTGGAACCTGATCAGAGAAACATCAATAATTTCAAGAGGCAAACAATGAACTAGAGTGTCTCAGAAGAGCTCCAACTGCTGTCCAGAGGTTTTTCCTGATCCTTCTTAAATATATGGGAGAGCACAATGTAGGGTTAGTCACACTGGTTGCCTGCTAAACTGAAGAGAAGCATCAAGCATCACTGCATGTAACAAGACCTCCTCCAGACAAGCACTGCTAGGACAGAAGAGAGATCCTCATTCTAGTTTCTCTCTCAGATAATGCTCAGGAACACCTGGTCCTGGAAACTGAACATGAATTGGCTTGTGTCAGATTTGAGACAGCATATACCTGAAGTGTTTTTGTGGCCTGTCTAAATGTTACCTTGATTACAGTAATGGCAAGTATTATCCTTGTCATTTAAATTATTATCACTAACCTACTTGCTTCTGAAACTCCTCCAGCTTCCCAAATTTTATTATAATAAATTGTATATCTAAAACATTATACACATGGTACCCCTTTATTTCAATGGGACCCCACAGTTTCCATAATAAGGGGGAAGTAGCACACCAGGTTCCAGGTCATTTCATTATCAAACCTACCCTCAACACAGCTTACACAGACTTAAAGATTTAGGTTAAGCACCATGGTCACCAGTCCCAAGTAAACTGACAGGTGAGCTCTTCAAGATATCAGAAGAGTCACTGCCCTGTTTATAAATATCGTGAACCCCATACAACCAACAAGGGCCCAACAAAAGTTGATCACATGCCTGTTTTACAGAGAGGGAAAACAAAGCAGTGAGTCTCATAATTAAGCAATGAAAGAGACTAAACAAAAGAAATGCATGAGGCCTTGGCTCAGCACATAGCCCTATCTCTCAGCATTGCCTGCAAAGAGATCATTAGTCACTGCATTTGGGCCCATACCGGTTATAGAGCATTCAGGTAACCACCCATCTAGAAACAGATGAGTTATTTCTACCCTTCTGGTTCTCATGAGCACCCCCTGGATACCACCACTAGTAGTCATCTTTTTCAGTAGCTGCCTTCATATCATTTGCTGGTGAGGTAGCAAGTGAGAACCTCCAAGAGCTGACTCTTGCTAGCTACATCAGTCAGAGATTTGGTGACCTCCAGGGCTTGTGTCTGACTAGAATGGAGGCCTTGGCCACAGTGTACATGCAGTGACTGCATGGCGGCTGAGGTAAAGACATACACCTCTACTGTAGGGAGGTGAAGGAGACAAACGGGAATCTCCTTCTCTAGTGATGCTGTCATCCTGCAGCACACACTTTGAAGTCCCCCTGGCCACCAATGTACTGGGAGGCCAGCTGGCAGCAAATGCAAAAAGAAAAGCCAGCATATTAATACTGGATAATAACAGGAAAAATCCACTCTGCATTGTTTCCTTTTGAGGGTGTTGCCTTGTTTGCCAGCTCCCAAGACATGCTCTTTCCAGAGGGTATAGCTGTGTGTGCCCTGCTTTGCTGCAGATTTAAATATGCAGGCATCGCTGCTAGGTGAGTGCCATTTGAATTGACAAACTGGGATTTCTGCTGCGCGCTTCACACTTAATGCAGCCCTGCCTAGGCTTTGAAGGCAACGGCTTGTTGCCTTAGGGTCTGAAACTAACAAAGCCGAGCAGAACAAGCCCAGGGCTCCCGTCGGATTGCTCGATCAAAGACAATATTAAACAGCACTGTTTTCATAACTACTATTCTGGGGCACTTAGATAGCAAGACAAAGGAGATGAAGTTAATTTCTGTTATCATAGCCTGATGCAGCTGCAAGGGCCCTGGGAGAAGCCATCTTCTCTTGATGGCTTATGCAGCCCGTGCCTTTGCAGGAGCTCCCGTTACGCAAACAGGGCTTCAAAAGCTTGTCAGATGCACTCCTGTTCCCCTCCTCCCTACACCGCTGTCACATGCACCCCTGTTCCTTCCCCCAGACATCTTCCACACATCTTGTTACAGACACCAGGGAGCCTTCCTCTCCTTGACCTGTGCCTCTCTGCTTCACCTTTTCTGTTACCAGCACTGCTCGTTTCAGTGCCCAAGGAGACCCAAACTAGAGAAGCCTTTGGTGCAGGAGCGTTGGTGCAAGGGGACCAGACAGAGAACAGGTCCTCCAGGTTCTGCTCTGCCACTGACCTAGCTCATCACCTTAGGCAAATGCCTTAGCCTTTGGTTTGTACGTGGTCAACTGGGATTAACAAGGCCAGACCTTTTTTTGTTAAGGTGCTGGCAGATGAAGGTATAGTACATACCATATTTTTTTATGCCCTTAGGTGTGACTGGTGATGGAGGTCACTGAGCAGTGTTGCAGGAGGAAGTAGAAGCTATCTCCTGATGAGAAACACTGGTTTGAGGCAATTTTAAGATGCCCCTCTTATAAACCGTCACAGCCATGGCCAGCAGATCACCTTAAGAACAGATGCTTGCCTGCAGCAGTGCTGTCCCAGGACTGCCGTAGGTACCTTGGGCTCCATTTTTTCCTCCTTACTGTTAATCCATAATTGAGCATAGAGATCATTTACGGAAAAGCAGGAGTGTGGTAGAGCATGCTTACATCCTCAGCTTGGTTGCAGTAAGGACAAGGAGGATGAGAAGACTGGGTGAACATGAAAAACTGAAGTGAGATTATGAAAAGGGAGGAAAGAGCTCCAGAGAGCTTTGTTTAAAGCCTCCTTCTTCATATCACAGGTTATTTCTCTGATGTCAGTCAGATAAAGGCAAAAAACAATGTTTACCAAATTGGGGCTAGGGCATGGAAACAGTACACTGCTTGAGATGAGTAGGGTACTCCAGGAACTCATCTGCATCAATGGACAGAACATCCCATATTTTAGTCCTCTGAAACTAGGAGCTCACATTGGGTCTTTAACATCTGATAGGAAGACATTCCCAGCAACCTGACTACTCCTGTATAGGAAGCACTCTGTGCTAACAACTTCCATCCTGGATTTCACAAACTGGTTTCATTCAAGCTTGCCCCATCCTCTACCTTTAAGTTCCCCAATTAGCTGAGAAGACACTAAAATACAGAACAGTTTTCCTGGAGAGTTTCTGAATAGATCCAATGTTGATGCCCACAAAACAAACAAGGACACAACATCAAGCTCAAATGAAAGGGATACCATTATGTGGATACCATTACATCCAGCTACATGCTGATACCTCACATATCTTCCTGATTGTCAGGGTTTTGCTACTAAGAGTTCAGTACAGAACTCCAACAATTTAAGCAGAACAAAAGTGTCCATTGTAATTGGCGAAGGCATAAAAGGAAAGAGCTGTTCTCAATCCAGAAGAAAAGTAGCCAGTCTTCAGTTTTAAAGCAAACCTTCTAGATGTAAATTGCTGCATTATTTAAGTTTATTGAACATCTAACACCAGGAAATGTGCAATTCATGAAATTTTCAGTGAAGATGTATGAATGAGACTTTCCAATACATTTTTAAAATCTGAAATTATCAAAGTTTTATGCACTGTCGACTTTGGCCATACATGGTAGAGTTAATTGAAACTGCAGTTCTAGCTTTAAAAGGGTCCCCATGAAAGTGGCAATGTGTGTTTTAATGTCTCTTTGTCATTTGCAACTCAAAGGTGCCCAAGTTTATACATGAAAGTGTTTCTTCTGACTGCTAGCCTGCGCTGCAAAACACTGTTGAATCTGAAAATCCAGTTAGATGCTTTGCTTCTTGCACTCATCTCATCAGTTCTATCTGCAAGCTAAATAATGTGCCTAGCTATCCAGATGCAGCCCTTAAGCGCCAGATCAGACCCCATAAGAAATTTGCTATCATCATGAGGAGGATCGAAGATCCTCCATTTTGAGTACCATTGACAAAAGGAACAAATCAGAGAGGATCAAACTGCATTTCACAGCGCCAACAGAAAGCAGAAGGATAAAGGTATCCTCACTCAGGAGGGCAGAAGTGTCTTTGATCAAATGACACGTGCACTGCAACCCATTACCCTTTTTCTTCCCCTCACAGATATATACCAGGTTACATTTTTCTTCGCCTCAAGTTGGAAGAGGGACTGCAGAGGACAACTAAATCAAACAACACATGTTTAACCTCCTAGAAAGAGATAGAGTAAATCCAGCCTGAAGCCTCTGCTCCCTGAAATTGGATTAGGGACTCCACATTGGGTCTGCCTAAAACAAACAGCCCTTACAGCTGTTTATTTTTTCTTCCTTGTTTTTCATTAACACACACTCAAAAAACCCCAAGAGACAAAAAATCTTTGGTGTTAGGTAACCTTCTACCCCACAACAACAAATAAGGCCACAGACCAGAACTTTAACTTCAATGGTTTCCAACAAACATCAGGTCATACCTTCTGGGTATGGCCCTGGTGCAGGAGGTAGACATCACAGAAGTTGTTGGGCTACACTGCTTTGCTACAAGCACATTCTTGGTCCCTTGTTTTGGTCATAAAGCTGCAGCAGCAGGAAACAGATAAGCTAGGATATTTGATTAAAGTTTAATGCAGGGGCATAAAAGAAAAAAGCCAAACCTCCCCCTTGCTTGCAGCCCGAGCGAGCCAACATCAGGAGCAAAAGAGAACTGGCCACACTGACTGGAGGCTGCAGGGCAGACATCACACTGCACATCGTACAAGTGCAGCAGAGCCACCCACCTCCGAATCCACCAAAACAGTGATTTGGGTCAGGAACTTTGAGCTCTCTGTTTTATGGCCACAGCACCATCCCCACTGTATCACCTGCTGAAATACCTGCACGACCCGTGTCCTGCTGCTGCCACCTCAGCCCACAGAGCCAACAGGCGCTTCCCAGCCATCCACTGCAACAAGCGGGGGCTCTCCCGCAGCCTGCCCTTCAGCAAGGCAGCAAGCCAAAGCACCGAGACATGGACCTCATGTGCCTTCGGCAGCGTGAGCTTCCCCCCCACCCCCGTGTCTGTGTGGCAGGTGCAGACCTTTTTGCTCACCTCCTATCTCGCAATTAATGCAAGCCCTGCATTGAATGCTGCAAGTCACAGGGCTCTAACTCTAACATGTATGGTGGGTAAAAATGCAACTTGGAGGGAAAAAATGAGACCTCTCCAAAGCAGATCCGAGCCAGGGATTAATGTGCTTTCTGAATTGAGGGATAAACAGATTCCAGATCCTGCTCTATTTTGGAGCAGAAACATAGACCTGGATGTCTCGTATTGCACTGGCTTTGAATCAGTCTCCACTTCTTTCAGAAAGGCCATCCTAGCCATGATAAATCCTTTATTGTACCACATTTTCCCAAGAAGTTTCTGTTTTAGTGTATTTGGATGATCATTTTTACAGCACCAACTCTGACTACTAACAAAAGTAGTTACTAAATAGTGTCAATCCACTTTTTTCCACTTTGTCCAAACATGTGAATAACAGTAAACAAAAAAAGAAAAAAAATCACTTTTGTTTGAGAAGAATCTCCCTACCTATGAAGATTGCTGTTAAATAGTGCTGCTGTTAGATATTTAGACCAGGAGTTTTACAGAATGGATGCTGTGGTTATTTTAGATTTTGTCTTTGAAATGCTTAGATTTTTCTTCAAAAATTCGGCACGTAGCAATACCACCACAAGTTTGCCACCAACCACCCTCTTTCTTACAGCATTCTGTGTCTCTTCCTTCCAGAGTTACAGTTCGTGCAACTCACAGAGCAACCCCACAGCTCTAGCCTGTACAACCAGTTGGAGGAATCTGTTTCAAGGCCTCCTGCTTGCTATGCCTTTGCACCAGTATCTAAAGGAGGCAGCAGCATCGTGCTCTGACTCAACAGCTGGGTGCGAAGCGACAAATGTTCTGCCGAGGTTAGAATGAGATTAGCAAAATCCCACGGAACAATGATTAAAAGGTGCTGTAACGAATCCATTTGCTGCATGCAACAAACACAATTACTAGACAAATTATCTCTCTCTCACCCCACTCCTCTCTCTGCAGCAAGCCAGGACCGAGAACCCTCATCCTTCAGGCTCCAAACATGTAGTCCAGCTTTTTAAGCAATACTGCCTTTGATTAGTGCTAGCAGCTCTCTACCTCCCTCCATGAGTTATGCCACTAGAGGGCACACAGATTGCCTAAATAATACCTAGAAAACAGTAGGTCCATTGGTCTTTGGGCCTCTATTTCAAGTTCTCCATCTTCATGAGTTTGCATCCTACCATCCAACAGCAACTCATCTCTGCCAATACAGATTCTCACCTTTGGATCTTCCAATCTTCTCCCTTTCTTCATCCTTTACTGAATTTTGCACATCTCCCAGTTTTCCCATTCTGGCACAAATGCAACCAACTAGCTGTACCTAAAGCAAAGGGGGGATTTTGTATTCTTTCCAGAACTTACATATTTCTTAAAGAGGAGATTATAGCACACACAAAAAAAAAACCATATCAGGAAGTTCAGTGCAGACAACGCAAATCTACAGTGTTCCTTGTATCTGGTTCAGAGCCAGAGCCCAACTGCACTCCCATTGCACCAAGTCCACGATAATGAGCTTTCCCACTCTACAAGGGAGCATGGGGTAAAGATGTCATTACCAACAGCCACCTTGCACCTACCAAGCCTAGTCGTAAGTCCAAGCTAAGGAGTATCGATTTCCAACCGGAGCCAGCCGTCTCTACACGTTGTTCCCTGGCCCTGCTGGGCTGCTGAGACCCTCAAACTGGCCCTGCACAGACTGGGAAAGATCCAGCAACACTTACCAGTCTGGACTGCATGCAATGCAAAGTAGTGCTCCTTGATTCCTGCCCAGAAAACAGATTGCAATTTGCACAGTCCTGTACCTGAGCTAATAAACTATTATGAACTCTCTCTGGGTCTGCATCCATGGCACAAATAGTCTACAGTCTTGATAATGGCTATTATGTATCCTGGCTCTTTCACTCAAGCTGCAACACCTTTTACCCCTGGAAGTCCATGGTGCCAGCCAGAACAGCAACCACTACAAAACTTGCTCTCAATTCAGTCTGTTGTCTTCCCAAAAAAGTATTAAACTGAGCATCCAACACCACCCATTTAGCTCTCAATATTCAGTTCCTGTTGTAAGCAAGATAACAGCAAACCCCAACTGCCACCAATCAACTTGGTCATCTCCTACCATCTTGTTCCACCTCTGCCTCCCTCATAGGCCCACCTCCCTCCAGTTCACAGATGGCCCCAGGAACTCCTGTGACATGCCAGGAATGCAACAAGCTCAACCACATCAGCTTTTAAGCCTGAAGGGACTAGTCCACTCTTCAGTTACCATTTTGAAAACGTGCAAGCAAAGGATATATATTTATCATATGTGGCAATGGGAAACCTGTCAGAGCCTAGCACAGCTTATAGGACACAGTTACAGATATTGGGATTTCATCTTATTGGGTGTCCAGCAGGCTGCCTTTACCCACCTATCAGACAAATCTGAATGAACACCCCACTACAGAAAAAAGGAAAAAAAAAAGTCTTTGAGTTAGGCCATTGATAACCAGTATTTCATTTGTTAATATAGCAGAAGACTTCCTCATGAGTCTGTCTTGCACCAGTTTCTGCGTCACAGCAGAAATAATACAAGGCAAGAAAGAAAAATGCTTTAAAGAATATGGTTCTTTGTCAGACTGGAAGTATTAGCTGTGATTCAGAAATTAATGACAGCATAAAAATCTATTAAGGCATCTAGACTGTCTCTCAAGGGACCTTTTCAAGCTTGTAGTGCATGGATTATTCTCCAGGGCTCTGCCCAGCCAAACTTCAGATATCCCAAATGACAGCAATTCTGCCACAATTCTTAACAAAGCTATTTCACCACCTAATCTCTTTCTTCCATTAAGTATTTTTCTCTCATGCCAATTTTTTTTCCTCTTCCCTCCTCCAAATTTTCTACCAAGAGAGGCACTTCTAGCTCTCAGTCCACACTAGACAATTCTTCACGCCTTCCCAGTATGCCTAGATCATTAGCATAGCTCCTCTTTAGTCATTTAGCCAAAACAGCTATATATTTAGCTCTCACAAGCATCCCTCATAAGTCAGTCCCTCCAGCCCCTTAATCATTCTCCTTGCAATCCTCTGAATTCCCTCTAATTTTGTTTACATCTTTATGGAATTGAAGTGCCCGGAACCAAGCGCTGTAAACAACAACAGCTCGTTATCTGGCTAGACTGTAATTCCGGTGATCACAGCACAGGCCCCGCACATGCCATGCACACAGACACATGCACATGCTCATCCTCTGGTTCAGACACGGCATCACGATGGGATGAGAGTCTCACGCGACAGACTTTGCCTCCTCCCCCATGACATGAGCTGGCCCTCTTTCAAGGAAATCCATTTCCAAACAAAAGTGGGTAGATCTTCTGTAGACCCTTAACAATTCTTTCAGATAAGTCTTCTTGTGAATTTGCTCCACCATTTTCTCCAGTTTTACAATTCCCAGTCTATCCAGGAATGGTCACAAGCCAAACAGAACAAATGTTCCCATTATCCATATTCAACACAATCCACAACATAACCTATAACCCTTCTACATGATGCACACTCCTCAGGTTCCAGTCCCATCAAGCAGTGGCAGATCCCATCAAAAAAAAGGTTGCTCTTACTTTTGAGCCACTGGGGCAAGCATGGCAACAGTGGTTTCCCTGAGCATTTTCCCCTCAGGGAAACTACATCTAACTGAGGGGGCCAGGACTACCATACTCTTTGGTGTCTGTATTGAACACCATTTCCCAAAGATGTATTAGCAGGAGAAGGTCAGACCTAACACCCCAGGGAAATAAAGGTGATGATAGATCCCTGAGGATACTCTTCCAGCTGTCTGCAGACCTAAAACACCAGCTACTGACTGCACTCAGGTTATATTTTCAAGTTTTTTGTCACACCTATAAATGCCATAATTCTGAGAACTTTTTTGTTTTAGGTGATAGTTGAGACTTTGATCTGATCTTACGACAGAAGATAACACATAGCAGAAAAGCCTTTAAGCACTTATGCCTTAATCTGTTCTCAAAACTCAAGTTGGAATTTTTCCAACAAAACACCTTTTTTCCCTTATTAGAAACAAGCCGATTCAGTGAGGCAGAAACATCCTGCAAAACTTTTTGTTTTGCTTCAAGAAACTTCTGGCGAAGTTCAGGCAGGGTTCAATAAGAAACCTGCCAAGGTTCCTGTCACCTTCCAGAACATCTGTGGGGTAGCCAGGACACCAAGGAAAGGTGGCAGCTCTACAAGAAGGGTTATTCTAGATCAAGGTATTCCTAGACCTCCCCTTATAACAATTTCAAAGCCTCTTAGAATCATAATCTTTGGAAAAGACCTTTAAGATCACCAAGTCCAACTGTTAACCTAGTATTGCCAAGTTACCACTAAACCATGTCCCTCAGCATTATATCTAAATGTCTTTTAGATATCTCCAGGGATGGTGACTCTGCCCACCCCTTCCCTGAGCAGACTGTTCCTATGCTTGACAACCCTTTCTGTGAAGAAATTTTTCTTAATATCCCACCTAAACCTCCCCTGGCGCAACTTGAGACCATTTCTTCTTGTCCTGTCACTTGTTACTTGGGAGAAGAGACTGACCTCCCCCTTGCTACAACCTCCTTTCAGGTAGTTGTAGAGAGTGATAAGGTCTCCCCTCAGCCTCCTTTTCTCCAGGCTAAACAATCCCAGTTCCCTCAGCCGCTCCTCATAAGACTTGTGCTCCAGACCCCTCACCAGCTTTGTTGCTGTTCTCTGGACACCCTCCAGAATCTCAATGTCTAATAGTGAGGGGCCCAAAACTGAACACAGTACTTGAGGTGCAGCCTCACCAGTGCTGAGTACAGAGGGACAATCACTTCCCTGCTGGCCACGTTATTTCTAATACACGCCAGGATGCCATTGGCCTTCTTGCCACCTGGCCACACTGCTGGCTCATATTCAGCCAGCTGTCCACCAACACCCCTAGGTCCATTTCTGCTGGGCAGCTTTCCAGCCACTCCTCCCCAAGCCTGTAGCACTGCATGGGGTTGTTGTCCGTGCACACGTCCCAAGTGCAGGACCCAGACCTCTTCTCACATAGCATGCCCAGGTCTACATGAACCTCAAAAGATGGCACTCAAAGGATCCCTGCTATGTGGCAAAGAAAACAGGGGCTTGAAGTCTCCTATCTCCCCAGTACCTTTCACACCACCATTTCTTCTCACAGCAGCTCAAGCAATGCTTCAGCACCAAGGAGAGCTTAAGATGTTCCCTTCTGCTTTTTGGGGTTGTTTTGGGCAGCAGGAGGAAGAGAAAGAGACCAGAAAAACTTTGGATTGACCAAGGGATGAGCGGAGCCTACAAGCAGGGGTCTTGTGAGGTCCCTGAAGAAAAACCTGCTGCTACAAAGCTTTACATCAGGACAGAGCAAGGCCAACCAGAACAGCCTTTTATCCCTTTCCTCTATGCACACAGCAGATGAGAAGAGAAGGAAGGCTCTGTACTGCTGACCTTAGCTCTAGGTCCCTCTGGGGCAATGCCAAAGCTCATTTACCTTATGCTGCAGCCTGACTTTTTTTTTTAAATTTATTAGCAGCCCAATCTGTTGCAGCTGGATAGTACACAAACCAGTCACCAGTAGACACTTAGGATACATGGAAGTGGGGGAGAGGTTCTGTACCCTCCCTTTAGCTCTCGCCATTTCCTACCTTCCCTCTCTCAGTGGGCATAGACTACAGGCAACTTTTACACCACTTTAGCTAGTATGATTAAGTTTGGTTTTTTTTCTTTGAATCATTGAGAAATTCCTGCTAGTAAGAGCCCTAACCCTGATACAGCGCAAAGACTCTTCCAGACAAGTAATGTCCTTCCCTCTACAGAAGGTCTAGAAGAATTGCAGATCATCTCACAGGGACATGCCTGCAGTCAGGTCTATCCTGCTTTTATTCAGCTACCTAAACACAAGACTTTAAAAAACAGCTATGCTGGACAGAATCAGTGCTGCTGAGATAGTTAAACCAGCAAGGCTGTGTCAATACAGCTACAGCTGAAGTGCAGGCTTGCTGGTTTACTGGTTCAGGTTGCATCCAGCCCAGAAATCCTTTGCTCATACAGTACACAATAGCATAGCTACGTAAGAAAGGTTGGCTCCGTCAGGTTGTACTATTTTTGAATATGTTGGTCTAATTAAAACAGCGCAGCTTGTGCATGTAAGAAAGCCTCCTTTTATCCTCTTCCTTCTATTTCCAGAAACTTTCCCTTGAAAGTTCAGGAGTCAAACATGTACCTTTCCACTCTCTACCACTGTATTTCATGCCCAGGTGACTGAAGCATGACTAAGTTGCCACCTTACACTGAGGCTATCACAGAAAGATGAGGAGCCACAGGAACAATTCTGTTTCACCGCAACAATCGCTTGCCATGTCAAGATAGGATGCAAATCTGCTATGAATAATGGTCACTCCAAAAGCACACATAGCTACACAGATATTCCTATCAGTAATCATGCTGCATTCACCTGCTGAGCTAACATTTCATAACATCTCCCTTGCACAAAACAACTCTGAACCAGATTTGTTAACGTGGCACAAGCATCTTTACCACACAACTTACATATTTTCTGTCACACATTCAAACACACGTGCAGACATATTATATATATCCACCATCATCATCTGTTTTGTACATGCATCTTCCCAAAAGCAAAAGAAGAGATATGCAAAGGCCTCTGGTTATACTTTCATGCACAGATCACATATACAGGCATAAATCAAACTGGATGTTGTGATATAAGCGATCCCATTGTACAACAAAGTAGCTTTATGAGGCAAAGAGTAGATACTCATACAAGCAGATGTACCCACAGTGGCACAAGTCTAAGCGCATTTACACATCAAAAACCCCCCAGACGCCCCTTGAAGTAAACCCTCACCTGCAAATCCCTCCTTTGTCAGACACTGAAGTATATATCCACACAGTCAGCTTCACCGACACCCACCCAAGTGGAAGTCAGGTAACACAGTGCACTGGCTGCAAGGCTCGCCTTCAGAAAGACCCTTGCTCTCACTCTTGACGTAGCTTTGGGTCGACTGCTGAGGCCCAGGCACAGCCAGGCTCCATGCAGGTGCAGCAGCCAGAGGGCATTCAGAAGAATATTAATAGTTATTGTCCTAGCAGGTTGTAAGTATTAATTGGTTCCAGGCTGCAACTCACCATCAATGTAACTGCTAAGGGGCAGAGGGGAGGGAGCTGTGATTACACACTTACATTGCATACTTATATCCCAGTGGCTGCACGCTGATATGCTATCGATTTCCTGGTTGGAAAGCTCCACAGCCTTCCATTTGTCTCCTTGCTTGCTCCCTCCCTCACCCCGCTGCTCATGACCTGACTGCCACGTGTTCCCCCTCCCAATAGCACATCACCAGAAAAAGGAGAGGGCCACACTCCTGNAAGTCCAACTGTTAACCTAGTATTGCCAAGTTACCACTAAACCATGTCCCTCAGCATTATATCTAAATGTCTTTTAGATATCTCCAGGGATGGTGACTCTGCCCACCCCTTCCCTGAGCAGACTGTTCCTATGCTTGACAACCCTTTCTGTGAAGAAATTTTTCTTAATATCCCACCTAAACCTCCCCTGGCGCAACTTGAGACCATTTCTTCTTGTCCTGTCACTTGTTACTTGGGAGAAGAGACTGACCTCCCCCTTGCTACAACCTCCTTTCAGGTAGTTGTAGAGAGTGATAAGGTCTCCCCTCAGCCTCCTTTTCTCCAGGCTAAACAATCCCAGTTCCCTCAGCTACTCCTCATAAGACTTGTGCTCCAGACCCCTCACCAGCTTTGTTGCTGTTCTCTGGACACCCTCCAGAATCTCAATGTCTAATAGTGAGGGGCCCAAAACTGAACACAGTACTTGAGGTGCAGCCTCACCAGTGCTGAGTACAGAGGGACAATCACTTCCCTGCTGGCCACGTTATTTCTAATACACGCCAGGATGCCATTGGCCTTCTTGCCACCTGGCCACACTGCTGGCTCATATTCAGCCAGCTGTCCACCAACACCCCTAGGTCCATTTCTGCTGGGCAGCTTTCCAGTCACTCCTCCCCAAGCCTGTAGCACTGCATGGGGTTGTTGTCCGTGCACACGTCCCAAGTGCAGGACCCAGACCTCTTCTCACATAGCATGCCCAGGTCTACATGAACCTCAAAAGATGGCACTCAAAGGATCCCTGCTATGTGGCAAAGAAAACAGGGGCTTGAAATCTCCTATCTCCCCAGTACCTTTCACACCACCATTTCTTCTCACAGCAGCTCAAGCAATGCTTCAGCACCAAGGAGAGCTTAAGATGTTCCCTTCTGCTTTTTGGGGTTGTTTTGGGCAGCAGGAGGAAGAGAAAGAGACCAGAAAAACTTTGGATTGACCAAGGGATGAGCGGAGCCTACAAGCAGGGGTCTTGTGAGGTCCCTGAAGAAAAACCTGCTGCTACAAAGCTTTACATCAGGACAGAGCAAGGCCAACCAGAACAGCCTTTTATCCCTTTCCTCTATGCACACAGCAGATGAGAAGAGAAGGAAGACTCTGTACTGCTGACCTTAGCTCTAGGTCCCTCTGGGGCAATGCCAAAGCTCATTTACCTTATGCTGCAGCCTGACTTTTTTTTTTAAATTTATTAGCAGCCCAATCTGTTGCAGCTGGATAGTACACAAACCAGTCACCAGTAGACACTTAGGATACATGGAAGTGGGGGAGAGGTTCTGTACCCTCCCTTTAGCTCTCGCCATTTCCTACCTTCCCTCTCTCAGTGGGCATAGACTACAGGCAACTTTTACACCACTTTAGCTAGTATGATTAAGTTTGGTTTTTTTTCTTTGAATCATTGAGAAATTCCTGCTAGTAAGAGCCCTAACCCTGATACAGCGCAAAGACTCTTCCAGACAAGTAATGTCCTTCCCTCTACAGAAGGTCTAGAAGAATTGCAGATCATCTCACAGGGACATGCCTGCAGTCAGGTCTATCCTGCTTTTATTCAGCTACCTAAACACAAGACTTTAAAAAACAGCTATGCTGGACAGAATCAGTGCTGCTGAGATAGTTAAACCAGCAAGGCTGTGTCAATACAGCTACAGCTGAAGTGCAGGCTTGCTGGTTTACTGGTTCAGGTTGCATCCAGCCCAGAAATCCTTTGCTCATACAGTACACAATAGCATAGCTACGTAAGAAAGGTTGGCTCCGTCAGGTTGTACTGTTTTTGAATGTGTTGGTCTAATTAAAACAGCGCAGCTTGTGCATGTAAGAAAGCCTCCTTTTATCCTCTTCCTTCTATTTCCAGAAACTTTCCCTTGAAAGTTCAGGAGTCAAACATGTACCTTTCCACTCTCTACCACTGTATTTCATGCCCAGGTGACTGAAGCATGACTAAGTTGCCACCTTACACTGAGGCTATCACAGAAAGATGAGGAGCCACAGGAACAATTCTGTTTCACCGCAACAATCGCTTGCCATGTCAAGATAGGATGCAAATCTGCTATGAATAATGGTCACTCCAAAAGCACACATAGCTACACAGATATTCCTATCAGTAATCATGCTGCATTCACCTGCTGAGCTAACATTTCATAACATCTCCCTTGCACAAAACACAACTCTGAACCAGATTTGTTAACGTGGCACAAGCATCTTTACCACACAACTTACATATTTTCTGTCACATGCACACATTCAAACACACGTGCAGACATATTATATATATCCACCATCATCATCTGTTTTGTACATGCATCTTCCCAAAAGCAAAAGAAGAGATATGCAAAGGCCTCTGGTTATACTTTCATGCACAGATCACATATACAGGCATAAATCAAACTGGATGTTGCGATATAAGCGATCCCATTGTACAACAAAGTAGCTTTATGAGGCAAAGAGTAGATACTCATACAAGCAGATGTACCCACAGTGGCACAAGTCTAAGCGCATTTACACATCAAAAACCCCCCAGACGCCCCTTGAAGTAAACCCTCACCTGCAAATCCCTCCTTTGTCAGACACTGAAGTATATATCCACACAGTCAGCTTCACCGACACCCACCCAAGTGGAAGTCAGGTAACACAGTGCACTGGCTGCAAGGCTCGCCTTCAGAAAGACCCTTGCTCTCACTCTTGACGTAGCTTTGGGTCAACTGCTGAGGCCCAGGCACAGCCAGGCTCCATGCAGGTGCAGCAGCCAGAGGGCATTCAGAAGAATATTAATAGTTATTGTCCTAGCAGGTTGTAAGTATTAATTGGTTCCAGGCTGCAACTCACCATCAATGTAACTGCTAAGGGGCAGAGGGGAGGGAGCTGTGATTACACACTTACATTGCATACTCATATCCCAGTGGCTGCACGCTGATATGCTATTGATTTCCTGGTTGGAAAGCTCCACAGCCTTCCATTTGTCTCCTTGCTTGCTCCCTCCCTCACCCCGCTGCTCATGACCTGACTGCCACATGTTCCCCCTCCCAATAGCACATCACCAGAAAAAGGAGAGGGCCACACTCCTGCGGGAGAGCTCAGCCAAACCTGGAAGAAATGAAGAAACCTGCATCCATCAGGTCACACAGAGGCAGGCCCTAGGGAAGGGAGCAGGTTTCAAGAACAAGCTGCCTTCAGAGGAGTTTCTTTTGGATGCTTTATATAACCTAGGAACTGCAAAAGCCCAGACTATGAGCCCACAGCTCTGATTATACTCACCTTTTGTTTAAGCCAACACCCTTCCTCTGAAGCCTACCTTCTGATGCTATCTTTTTTAAAACTAACAAAAACCTCAGAAAACCACAACACACCAGCTTGCCTTAATTCGATATGTATAACCTTGCATTGCCCCCAAAACCATCTCCCCTCAGAGATGCCATTCAACAAAAAGTCTAGTACCGCTACAGCTGGCAAGCAGAGCAAAATCCTATTCTGTGCTTATGGGTGACCAGTAAGCAGGTCTAATGTAAAGGGCCCTTTTCCCTCAGCAGAATTTTCTCCATGAACTTTAAGACAGCAGATATGGCCAGCATGACGCTTCTCTGTGAAGCCCTGCAAGCCTTCACCGGGGAGAACACTCCTTTGGCTCAGAGAAATTAAAGCAGCAGCCCCTGCAGTGCTATTCCCTCTCCTTCCACGCACGTGAGCAGGGCAGCGCTGCCCCACAGGCAGGCAACCTGCTGGAGGGAGCTCACAGGGAAATGCCTCAGCTTCCAGGATATCCAGCATAGAATCCTAGAATCATAGAATTGTCTAGGTTGGAAGGGACCTTAAAGATCATCAAGTCCAACCATCAACCTAACACTGCCAAAACCACCACTAAACCACATCCCTCAGCACCACGTCTACCCATCTTTTAAAGACCTCCAGGGATGGCGACTCCACCCCTTCCCTGGGCAGACTGTTCCAATGCTTGGCAACCCTTTCTGTGAAGAAATTTCTCCTAATATCCCACCTAAACTTCCCCTGGCACAACATGAGTCTATTTCCTCTTGTCCTATCACTTATTACTAGCATCAGCCAAAGCACTAGAGTGCAATGACATAGCACAGAATGAAGCCTGGGTTTCTCTTTTTTTCCCCCACCTATGTCTGTAAGAATCACAAATTCCCAGCGTTTTTTCCTTCCTTTCCGTGCTGCCTGCAGAGATCTCTGCCCTTCCCTGACGCCAGAAGAGGGTTGTCTCACATGCTCACCAACACAAATCTCCATCTTGCCCTTATCTACTCCTTCTCAGAGTGGGACAAGATGGTCCGTGCTTGATTTTTTTTTATTTTATCCCAGGTAAATTGACAGTTGGAAGAGCACATCAGCTGTCAAAGCCATTGCTGATTGAGTCTGAACAGCACATAAAACTATGGCATACACTTCTTTAAGGAAAAGGGGATACTAAAGAGGCAGAGATTCATACTTCCTATAGGGACTGCAGACAGCAAAACATTGCATCTTCCCAGCCACCTCCCTGCACGCAAAGGAGACAATCTTTTGCTAAGCACGTGCCCATGTATTCAAAGGCACACATGGAAAATTTTTCTCCACTCTTCTGGGGTGCCTCTGTCTGGTACCACTATGGATTTCACTCAGATTATTCAGTCCTTCAACAATCTCTGTCAGCCAGCAACCTCAGCTCATCCTCTTCCACAAGAAAGCCCATCAGGTATTCAGATCTGCCCAGAAAAGAAGGCTTCCCTTGAGCACACTCTTAATCACCTTTTGCTGCCCGTTTTCGCTTTACAGCATACAGGTCAGCACGCAGTGCTACAGCTCCTCATCACCAGCAGTGCCCCACCAGCCTGCCCAGCCCCACCAGCCTCTCCAGGTAACTGCACCGAGCAGCTGCTGCTGCAGGGGCTACATCCCATTTGGACCCACATATTAACATCCCTGCTTTAACCCATTCCTAAGCAAATTCCTAAGCACAGGGTAAATCTGTTGAGGGAAGGGGATAGTCCCCACCAGCAAGGCAAGGGCATCGGTGTACCCAAAAGCTTACAGGAAGCAGGAGGCTCTGCCGTCAGCCTAGGATGATATCAGCCATATTGCTCGCCCTGATTGGAAGGGAATCTATTACTTGCAGGTGAAAAAGGAGGTGGAAAGAGTAATTCTTAAAGAACTCGTCTCCTCCTCAGACCACTAGTGTACACATGGGTGCTCACAGGCTGAAAAGAAGTACCCACAAACATAGGAACTTGGGTATTTGTTACCAGACTAGTAAAAAGCTTGTGTGAGAGGAGATCTCTGAGACTACAAGATGAAACAAATTTCTATTTATCATAATAAAGCCCCCTGCATAGGTAGCCGAGTGCTGAGATTTATAACAACTAGGGGAAATGTGTCCTTACTGGTGTGGTAATTATTGACTCAAATGGGCTGCAAGTACTGGGGTAGGGCTAGAAAAAACACTTGGGATATCTTTTTATGCTTCCTGCTTGCAGATAAAAAGCCTTCTCTGCCTCTTCCCTGTCTTAAGCCTACAAGAAAAGTGTTTTGTTTTAGGTATTGAACCTCTTCATCATTTAAGGGAATGCAAGGCAGCTGAGAGTCATTACCTCATCAATACAGTCCAGCCTGTGAGAGCTTCCCCTGCCTTATTCGACTGAGAGAGTTGAAGGCAGAGAGTAAGAAAAGTATATTCAGGAGAGCAGGAAAAATCTTTTTTTCTCCAGTTAGCAATATCTAAATGTTATCCAACTGCATCACGATCACCCCATGCTGTTACCCACACACTGCAATGCCACCACTCACACACACATACGTTCCTGCTCCTCCCAGTTCTCCCCATCCATTACACATTATCAGCCCAGAAACACTTGGGTACATACTTCCATCCATATAGAATGCACAAGCCTTGCGCATTAACAAACACATCATTTTTCACACCCCCATTGCCCAGTAACATTATAAGATATGAGACTTTACAGATAACATTTGTACTGTGTACCAACATAAAGCGTCCTGCTCCACTTACCCGAGTGCTTCTGTGATTTTTTTTCATCAGACTCATTCCCTATTTATGAAAACCCTTGAGCAGCTCAAAAAACACATTATAAATAAATGCTGTCAGTGCTATGCAGACCAGTTCTGTATGTCCTTTCCTTAAGCATCTACTTCACTAAATTGGCTCTGGAGGTAACTTAATTTTTTTTTTTTTTTTTTTAAAGCGTAGAATCTCCTGCAATTAACCAATGAGGTGGGGTTGTAGGGGAGGTTCATTAAAACAAGCTGGGATATTTTAGCAAATTGCTGATTTGGAACAGCTGTTATTTTTCAAGGGAAAGAGTTTGTTTAGAAAAATTTTCAATGTAAAGCAATGCTGAAGAAAATGTATAATTTGTCAAGGCATTCATTTTTTAAATAAAGTGCTCGGGGGGGAAATCAAAATTACTTTTCATATTGACAGCTAAGTTAGAGTAATAGTAGGTAAAAGCGAAAACATCAACACAAAATTCTTCTAAATTGTCAAAATGCAATTTTTGATAGACCCAAATCATTTGCTTCTCCTCCCCATCCCCACGCACCCGATTTTTGACTTGGGGAAAAAAAAAAGAAAAAGAAAAAGGAAAATTCAGCTTTTGAGTCCAATTCAGGAATCTGATCTTTATCAGAAGCTCTGAGGCACACCACGCTAAGAGATGAATCCGTTCGAGGGAAAAGCTGCAGCACGCCACTAGAAAATCCCACCCACCAGCAGCGCTGGGGTGTGTAGGTACTTTTATTCCTCCAGCCCCCACAGGGCAGGAAGGCCAGGGCACCGTGCAGGAGGAACAACCGTCCCGCCTCCGAGCCACCTGCCTCCCATCGAAAGAACGAGGACTGGAAGCGCAGCAGCAGGGAAACGCAAGAATCCTGAACCACGAAATTGAGGAAAAAAAGTGATCAGAAAAAAAAAAACCAAAACCAAACTTAAAAAAAATCCTCTGTGCAGGACTCAGAGCCTCTAATCTAGGGGAGAAGGAGCAAAGCCTGTCTCTTGTGCCAAAGCCCCCGAGCCCAGGCAGGCAGGGGACAGGCAACCCATTGCGTGTCCCCTGGCAGAGGCGCCGGAGGAGGCGGCCGGTGTTGGCCACTTGGCACTGCGGAGGCCGGAGGTCTCCTGCCAGCCTCAGCTGCGCTTTTCCTCCCCCTGCACCCCTGTCACCCCGCTATTCAGCCCCAGCTCGGCCGTGCCCAGCAGCGCCGGCATCGCTCCCCTTCACCCCCAACGTTTGGTGGCTTTGGGAGAATGGAACAAGACGAGGAGCTGCTTTCGCGTTCACCGGTACACCCCCAAGTGGACAGCGAGGAAAAGGGGGAGAGGAGGCACGGAGGGGTTTTGGATAGCTCGCAGAGGTGCAGGCTCAGCTGGCTGCCTCTGTGGAGGGGTGTGCTCAGAAAGCGCCTGGAAGCAGTCCGAGTGGGGTCACTGCCTGTCAGAGCCGCTACTGCAGTTTCCTCGGGTAAGAGCTCCACAGAGTCGTGCTCAGCAGGGTTACGGAAGCGTTCAAGGCTTGTTACCGCTGCTTTCAGTGAATAACAATTCATTTGAAATAAGTGGTTGAGGGGTTTTTTTGTTGTTGTTGTTTGCTTGTGGGGGTATTTTAAGGGCACAATAGTTTCCCACCCCCATTTAACTCCTACAAATATCTTTGGGCTTGCTTGCGAGGTGCCCTGCTCCTCCTGTGCCCCAAAATTCCTGCTTCCCCATCCTCTCAGCCTCCAGACCAGAGAAAGGAAATTACTGCTGGCTACGAAACTAGAACCAGCAGCAGACTGGGTCTGGTTTACATCACATCTGAAGTTTGGGGGCAGCAGAAAAAGCAGCTCCAGGTTTGCAAACCACCCCCATCCCATCCCGAAACCCAGGCAAGGTGACTGTGTTGCCTCTGCCTTCTCAGAGGGTGCTTGGTAAGACAGCCCTCAAAGGACCTTCCCTGATGCCTTCAAAATCAGACTAGATGTGGCTGACACAACTGTGGCAGTAGTAACTCACTAAAACAGAAGGTGAAAGCCTGTAAATGCCGGTAGCCCGGCATAAGCTACAGGTATAAGAGAGGATTAAAACAGCTCCTGGTTGTGCTTAGGATCGGGATGCTCTGGTCGCAACTTGGGGAAGGCTTGCGACTTGGAAAAACTGCGTGGAGCAAGCGCCATTGACTACTGGCTAGGAAACATGCATCAGAGGGAGAGGCAACGTGCAGAGTCGATGTGATCTGCCAGTGTCCATCTTCCTTGACAGGTCTGTGCCTACTCCTCCAGAGCAGAGGGAAGTTCATGCCAAGCTACCAACTCCATTGGTGACATTAGCTACTTATGTTACACAAGTACTGGTTCTCCTCTCGCCCCATGTACATCCTATGTGCTGGAAAAAATCCTCCTTCCCTGTCAGAAATAGCTACTTCACAGCGAGGAAGTCAGCTGGAAGGTGCCGGTGCCGGGTTCACAATCCAGAGTTCAGAGAATGCGAGTCTGAGAGAAAATATGTGACAGTGAAAAGCATGTGTGTACAACCCAGAAACAGAAGAAGTGAGACTGGATGAAAAGGAGCACTTGGTAAATGTGAGAAGGTGGCAAAAAATGAGGGATTTCATAGCGAGTGCTTGCAGTAGTCACAGGTAAGTGTGAGGCTGCAACAGAAAGCGTGTGTGTGACAGGGAGCGTGCCGGTATGGGAATTTGCTTAGTAGACGCAAAATAGGAGAGGACAGTACGTGCAAGACTGTGTGTAGAAGTAGGAGCTAAGGGGAAATGAGGATGCTGTGACTGGGCGTATGTCTGTGCACGGCACTCGTGCACTACAGTGTGCACAAGAGAGTGAGAGAGGAGCGCTCTGTGTGTGGTGAAGCCAGTCAGAGCGAGATACCCTCTAAGTGTGCAGCTCACTGTGAATGCGAGACCGTGAGGCACAGAGTAGGCCATATAGAGTACATATGTGTTCTTTATTTACGTATTTACCTATGTGTATGTATACATGTGCACGCATGCAGGCTTACACGGCTGGCGCAGCGGGGATTTTTATATGCAAGCAACCACGAACACTAGTGTGCAGGATGGAGAGAGAGCACAAGAAAAGGCTTGAAGGAGAGGGGAGGGGAGAGGAAGAGGGAACGTGAGCGCGAGAGAAGCAGACTGGCACTCCAGGAATTGCATGTGCTAGGGAGCTAGAACTGTATGTGCCAGAGTGAGTTTATTCATCTTCCCTGCTATATTCATGAGTGTGTATGTCTCTGTGTGTGTGCGCGCGTGAAGGACCACTGGTGTGTATAAGTGAGTGTGGATCATGTACAAACTGCGATTTGGAGGGCTATGATTATATGTACATGTGTGACATGTATTTATACATACAGCACAGGATGCATTAACCCTTAACTCCTGTTTACAGAAAGCATCTCAAAACCAGCTAGCATGCCTGTCATCACTTCAAACTAAATTCCATACTCACACTTGGCTCTTAAAGCAAGAAACCCAGCTGGCAATTCTCCACTGAACAAAATCCCATACCCAACAAATTTTCTTCTCCCGTCTTTCCTCCATCACTCTCTTTTTTTTTTTCCCTGATGGAGGGGAAGGACATAGTGCTTTCGCAGACAGAACAGAGGCATGGAGGTTCCTCTAACCTCCCCCTCTCCAGGCAAAACCAAAATAAAAAACAAACAGAAAAAAAAAATCCAAAGAAACTTAACACTGATCTCCTCAGGAAGGTGAAGAATACAGGAACATCAGTACTTGTGACCCAAAGTGATGAGAAACAGGGGCTGTGGATGGAGGGGATACCCACCTTCACTCACCCCTCTTTTCATTTGCAAATCTTACTGTGCCCCCCCAACTCCCCCTCTGCAAAAGCATAAATACAGCAGCAAAGTCAGTCACATGCAGTGCCCTCTAAACATAGGATTCACCAGCAGCGATCTCTCCTTGGCTTATTTCCTGGGGGGGGGGGGGGG
>VUYV01000106.1:657016-706788 GCA_008711295.1 Anarhynchus alexandrinus
AAAAAAAAAAAAAGAAAAAAAGGTTGGATTCTGACAGAGCTCTGAATGATTGAAAGCTGGCTACTTTTAATGCATAGTAAAAGTATTTCATTAAGGCTGAGTGGATACATTTAGATGCACTGTGCATGGATGCTTGTCCATTTTTTAATAAATAAATGTGCTTTGTGCTATTAACTGTTTAAGCACTCACACTTTCATTTCTATTTCATCTTAGCTTTAGTGACTTCATGCAGTATCAATATTAACTTGATTGTGCAGCACACACATAATATTTTCTCCTCCAAGTTTTTGTACTGAACCTACTATAAAATACTTCTCAAGCAGGCATGTTAAAGTTGATGGAGGAACTTTAAACTTTTCCATTACAGATTTTTTCAAATTACTGTTATTTAACTGTGCAAATGTCATGTTGCATTAGCAAAGGCTTAGTGTTTTTTTTTTACTTTAATAGAAATAGTATTGAAAACACAGTTGGCCATGCAAATTTTGCAGGGTTTACATAAGAGAATGAGTGGTCCTGAAATTTAAAGCTGAGAGAGCCTGGTAAAGTGAGCAGGAGACGGGAGCGATAGATTGACCAGGACTGTTTTTTTCTAGATGTTTTAGTGTCCTGTCGTGCGTGTCTGTGACACATGTGTATTACTACTTGTTTTATTGAGTGTTTTATCTGTGGGTTTCATGGCATGTCTTTGGGAGTAGTGCATCTATGATAAATAGCGCATTTTAGTGTGATTTAGAAGAGTGTTGTGGCATGTGCTGCATGTGATCTTGGGAAAGGGAGTGGAAGGAGATGTTCTCTCAGCAAGAAATACTCATTTGTCATGTGGTTCTGTGAAACCCACCACAATCCAAGGTCAAGGACTGCGGTGTCCAGACATGTGAGTTCTCATAGAAGGGATGCATAGTGCATCAAGACCATGATAAATAGTCTCACACCTGATTAGGCTCCTTTATGTAGACTGAGAAAAGAGTGTTCATGCTTCTCACCTGCCTTCAGCCTGATATTCAAGAGACACCAACCCTGCTCAAACCACACTTCCCACCTGCCCTTTCCTTTCTGCCACTTCATACTTATCTATATTCCCCCCTTTCCACTCTCTTAGCTTCTCTGCCCACCCTCCCTCTCCTCCCTCCCCTGGCCTCATTCCACCTCTCTTCCTCTCTACAATCTTGTTGTGAAACCCATCAAAGATGGCAGAGTGTCTTTTTGAGGCTTCTTCAAGGGAAGGATTTTTCCACCAGGGTTTCTACAAAGCTCCAAGCTGAAAGTAGCTTTTTTGAACAAATAAATGCCAGGCCAGCAACTGAGGAAGGTAACATGTGGCTATATAGCAATTCCATAAGATAAAAATCCACAGAAATAGCCAGCTAATGAGATAGCATCAACACTCAAGGAGCGGTGGAAGGAGGGAAGAGATGGAAAAAATCCTCTTTTAGTTTCAACAACCGTGCGGTGACGCAGTGGGGACTGAACCGAGAACCCTTGGAGACAAATGTGTTGCATGCACTGGTACAGTATGAACCACTGAGAGATTTTCTCTAGCATTAGCCATAGCAGACCCACATCTTCTACAAGCTGGGTCACATAAAGAGTATCTCACAAAAAGCATTTGCCAGCAGTATACACACACACACATTGACATTGTCGCATAATTAGGATATAAAATAAATGGAACAGCAGACGCTATCAGCATGTCTACCATGCTGTATCCATGGTGCCAACTCCTTCTCCAAGGGGAACCTCACCCAGGCCATGCTGAGAAAGCCTGAAACACAGGCATGCAGAAGCCCAGCCTCTGGGGAAACACACACACAAAGTTCTGCAGAAAGGGCCTCTGCTCTTTGAACATTTGCAAAATTTTGTTGGCAATCTGCAAGTGTGAACAACAACACTAAAAAGAAAATTGGCTAGCACCCAAAAAAAAATTTGGCAGATAATTTTTTGAGTTGTCATGTTTTCTGTGGGAAAAAGAGTCAGCTCTTTCAAGCTGGGGAAAAAAAATATAATTCTGATCAGCTCTTATGAACAGCAGGGAATTCACAATCCAGAGGAAAAGGTGTTTACACTGCAAACCCTTGCCGCATCCAGCATTAACTGGCCTGTGCAGAGGCACGAGCAATCCCTCAACACTTCAGACCACCTTTTAAGACAGTGTTTTTGCAGCCCCCCAGCCTTTAAACTACCACCGGATCTTGCCAGCACAGACCTTCCTCACCACCTCTTGGGATTCAGGGCTTGTTCCCCCAGGCAGCACTATACCAAAGACATTTCCTTGAAACAGCACCCAGCTCCCCTGGCACAAACCTTGCTCTGCCCAGAAGCAGCCTTTTACCCCAGTTGTTGCTTTTCAGGTCTTTAGCCACAGCTGAGGGCCCTGTGCTTCCCTCCATTAACCCTCCACGTCCACTGGGGAGGAGTTGCTGCACACCACAGCCCGGCTCCCTGACCCATAATCCCAACAAGTCAAGCGTTGTGCTTCCCCAGGTGGTGCCTCCACCTTTAGGCTAAGGCTTGTTGGCTTTGCTAGATATATTGTGGGTTGTCATCAGAGGTAGGACTGCCACGTGCCTAGGCTCCCCTGTACGCGTCCTTTGTTCTTTAGGCAGAGCAGGAAAGGGAAATGTGGCCATTTGCCCACTGTGCCTGGCTGACTGAGCTCCAGCCGACCTGCCTGACACAAGAAAGTCTCAAACACATGACTGCCGAGCCTGTACTTATCACCCAAATGAGATATGGGTGGCAAATGACATCAGTCTCACTGTCTGCAATGAGAGCTGACCTGCACATGTGTGGACAGCCTGACATTTCGTGGACAGATACACAGGAAACCAGTGAGTTTTTTATGCCACAGATGTTTTTTAGGCCGGGGCATCCATACTTAGCAGTCTGGAAGGCAGCCGAAGCTCAGGACGTGTGAGCATTCCCATTGCTAGAGCCTCCTTGCAGTGGTTCACAACATCCTGAAATTACGAATTCCCAGGCTGATGTTTTTCAAACCTACTCTCTTACTCAAGGATGGATTTTTATGATTTTGTTTTTATTTTTGAAAGCTTGAGCAAGCAAGGGTTCGGCTGTTTAAGATACTTGGGACTGGGGGAGTGCTTTATGATTAGTGGAAGAAACAATTTGTGCCTTTTTTTAACAGTTCCAGTGCAGAAATTACTATGGATAGAGAGTTGAAAGGCAAATAATGTGAGGCAAGATTTGTAGGAAGAGGCAATATCTTTTATTAAACTGAAGAATATAGCTGAAAGAACAAAACAAAACAGGCTTCCCAGGCATATGGGCTTGCATGTCCAAAAGCGTATCCAGACTTTTAACTATGTGATGTCAAATAACTGATAGTACTTCTCCCTACAAATCTGCCCTCATTTGTGTCTTTAGCCCATCCTAGCAAGAATATCACTGCATCTTGGAAGGGAAGTCAAGCCTGTGGTCGTGAGAACAACATCACCCAGAGGAGCAGAAAACATGCAAACATGGCTGCATTGAGTTGGTCTTCATTTGGCCAAATTACAGTTCCTGGGAAATTCTATTCAATTTGTGTGGCATGAGAACGCTTGGGTTTCAATACTGTGCAGAGAGTAGTCTTTGTGTAGGCAGGGTTCCACACGTTTGTACGCATCCCTGAAGACCTGCTCTCAAACCCAATGAAAGCAGTTGAAAGACTCTCACCAAACTGAGTGGCCTCTCATCCACGTCCCCACAACAGCAAAGTCAGCAAGGCAGCCCTTTCCCTTACTTGCTCCCTATGAGTACACGTGTCCCTTCCCCTACCGCTGTTTATCAGTTGTGCTGCAGAGCCCTCACTGAGACCAAGGCTTGTTGTCCTAGATGCTCTACACAAGGACGGTGAGAAATTATTTCAAGCCATTGACACCAGGTGCTAAAAAAGACCCTCGATACACTGAGCAGAGAAGAGCCTACAGCCCACCTACTATTTAGAAAAATAAGACTGTGATGCAACTGCAGACTCTCAATGAAAAACACGAGGAGACAGCTTTAAGTTTGGCACTACCTGACTTCTGCTAGCCTTTGCAACGTTAATAGTTTCTGTCAGTAGCTTCTTTTTTAAAGCAGGGTTTCTCTCCTGTAGCTATAGAGGATGATCAGGAGGTTAAAAACCACATTATTAGCATTAATGACTATTATTATTTCTACCCCTGTACAAGCTGCACAAGTATAGGACAAGAGACAGTCCATTTCCCAAAAGACCTCACAAATTTTATTTATGATAAGGAACTGCAGACCATGTACCAATACTGGGAGAGGAGAATAGGAAAGAAGGAGGACAATTGTATTAAACACAAACCTCTTCTCCAGTTTGGGCAAGATACTCTCTCCTGGGGCCTGCTTCCTCAGCCAGAAGACATGGATAGATGGGTTTTCTCTGCAACACCACTTTCCACCATACCAAAACAGTTCTGTGGTGTTTCTCTTTGCCCTCCCATCTTCCCAGAATATTAATCTGTGGCCCAAAGCCCATGCCAATAATACACAAGTGGCAGCATCCGGAATGACATGTCCCCTGTAGATCAGGAGGTCATTGCACTACTGTTTTACAAATGGGGAAACTGAGGCATGTGATGGTGCAGGAGCTTTCCCTAAGTTCACCTACTTTTATGTCTACAAAGAGGCCTAAAATAGATCCTTAAGGTGTTTCTCCCAGAGTGGTTCCATTTATTCTCCAAGCAGTGTCCTCCACCAGCAGAAGCACTTTACTGCCAGAAGAACAGCATCCATGCTACAGTTTTTCCCACCAACAGCAAAGCCAACAAACATTGTGAACTAATTAGACTAGCAGATGTGTCTGTTGTAGGTAATCTCAGAGGTTAACATCTTAGAGAGGGAGGGCAATCCAGTGGTAAATGCAACTTCCACTGACTTGGAAAACTTGATTTTCATAGAATGGTTAGAGTTGGAAGGGACCTTGAAGATCATCTAGTTTCAACCCTCCCTGCCATGGGAGGGACACCTGCCATTAGACTGTGTTACTCAAAGCCCCATCCAACCTGACCTTGAACACCTCCAGGGATGGGGCATCCACAGCTTCTCTGGCAACCTGTTCCAGTGCCTCACCACCCTCACAGTAAAGAATTTCTTCCTAATATCCAATCTGAATCGATCCTCTCTCACCATTACCCTCATCCTATCGCTACACTCCCTGATAAAGAGTCCCTCCCCATCTTTCCTGTAGGCCCCCTTTAAGTACTGGAAGGCCACTATAAGGTCTCCTTGGAGCCCTCTCTTCTCCAGGCTGAGAAGCTTCCCCAGCTCTCTCAGCCTGTCCTCATAGGAGAGGTGCTCCAGCCCTCTCATGATCTTTGTGGCCCTCCTCTGGACCCACTCCAACAAGTCTGTGTCCTTCTTATGTTGGGGGCCCCAGAGCTGAATGCAGTACTCCAGGTGGGGTCTCACGAGAGCAGAATAGAGGGGCAGAATCACCTCGCTTGACCTGCTGGCCATGCTTCTTTTGATTCAACCCAGGATACAGTTGGCTTTTACTACAATATTGCTGGTCCCAAACAATCAAAAAAGTATTACATCTGATGTGGAAATCCCATGAGGTCCTAGAAATTCTGGAAAGTAGATTCCAAGTCCTTTCTCTGTCACGAACTTCATGTGTCAGTTTAGATGTTAAGGGAGCTTGGATCAAGCTTTGTTTTCCCATCGGTTAAAATGGGGAAAATAGAGCACATTGATGAGAGTATCCTGAAAAAACAAGATGATGTTCATGGTGAGTAAGGAATCGGGAAGTATATAAACACACATTTAATCTGTACAACTTTTCCCTCTCAGTGCAGCGTTTTATTTCAATATGTGCCCTGGAGAGCAAGTATCTTGTAAAACTGAGACTGCTGCATTGCATCCCCAGTGGATCTCGGGGCAAATGCAAGACTGAAAAATGACTCCGTATCTGGCTGTGCGTGATTGCACCTCCACGACAGCTTCACTTGAGAAATCAATGAAGCAAAACATGGCATATTTTGGGGCTGTATGAGAAGCAAGTTGCTTAGACTTCTTCAACACTTAGAATACAAAAACCTAAAGGGACCATCCTTCAACTTAAACAGAAGAGATTTGCTACTAAAGGCAGAAGGTGTCTATGGTTGCCATGAAGCTGTGAGTGGCCACAATCATAAGAAGGTCATAGCAGAGATATTCATAGTTAGCTACTAAATTTATTCAATACTCTTAGGCTCTGTTTAGATAGACTGAAGTTACCCCAAGGTCGAACTTCTCTGTGGTGCAGACTGTAAGCTTATAAATGCAAGCTCAGGTGTTGATCAGGGACATATTTCAGAGTGCCCAGCACTCTGTTTGCCTGAACACGCTTGGTGAGTCACTGGGTCAACAAGCATGTTTATGCAGGCATCCAGTTGGCTCTCTGAATGGCAGCCACAGGGACAGGATGCAAATGTGGTGCATGGTCTTTGGTCTCAAGACAAGTTTCAGAGCAGTGCAGGCATAGCTTTAGTTAAACTTGTGAATCTCTTCTGCTCCCAGAATGCTGGTTTCCCTCTCCTAATAATAAGCACGTTCTTTATCAGGCTATTGTCAGAAAAGTAGATCTGGAAATTGCATTGTGCTGGACTTTGCTTCAGTATCAATTGAGCTTAGCTTGAATTAAAAAAGAGAAAAGACTGCTCTGACTTACATCAGGAACTGATTTAGAGACTCTTTTTGCTCCTTCCCAGATGCTTTTTTTTCACCAGACATTGCCTGTCTGAATTGGGAAGTCTGACCCTTCATAGACAGCTCCTGGATAGAGTTATGCAGTTGGCGTACAAGTCAGCAAATGAAAACTTGTGTTGTTTTTCGGAGGGAAGATCCGGACTAGGACTGTAATCAATGTAATAGAGATTCTAATGGAGGTGCTAAGAACATAAGAACCTGATAAGGTTTCCCTGGCCCTCCAGAGCCTAGATGGCATGCGCAGACTTTGCAGCCCAACATCAGTGTATGAGGGATGCTATGTCCTAGAATAGGCACTGTGTGTCTTATGGCATCTTTGCTCAAACCAGGACACACTACCAGGTACAGGTCAAGGAAAACTGATCCGCTAACGCTAGAAAAAAGATATTCAGAATATATGGTCAGCCTTTCTTCTGCCCTCTGCACTGAGCAGCTTAGTTTCTTTCTGTGTTCACAGGTATCTTGGCAAAGGCAGCGGTACAACAGCCCCTTATTCTGTGGCTTTCTCCTTTACATTTTGCAGGGGTGTTATCTGAAAATAGTCTCGCAGAGGAAGGCAGGGAAAAGAGGCCATCTGCAGCTTCAGCTGTCAGGCTGGTGAAGACAGGGGCAGGGAAGGTGTAGATTTAGATGACAGCTGCCCAGACAAGTGGCAGATGAGTGGGGAACTTGGCGACGGAAAATTGTACAATGGAAATAGAAAAAAAATAGAAAACAGGCCATAACTTCAAAAGAAAAGGAAAAGGATCTGAGAAACCAACCCCAGTGCTCTCTTGTGTTGGGCTTTACCTTGGGTCTCTAAGGTTGTGCTTCAAATGGATTCTGAGCTTGGAAAGGACTCCCACATTTCCTTTCCTCCCATTTCTTTCTAGGAGTTATGAGCTGAAATCCCCCTGACATCTTTCCAGTGACCTCTGCAGAGCTTTGATCTGGGATTTCCCTGTGCTGCTCTGCCTGTCCCAGCTGAATGAGTAGCTCCTTGGGTCCCACAGCTCTACTGAGGCTGGTTGATACCCACACTTACAGTGCTGCCATGCTGGTGGCTCCAGTCACCTGGCGTTCCCAAGTTGCTAGATTCCCCATGGAAGTCAGTCTCACTTGCTTTGGAGGACAGAAAGCTCCCAGCTCATGGGTGACTCCTTTTTTGTCTGAACTCTGTGAAACCAAGTGTCAAGAACAGGATTAGGCTCATTCAGAAATGCTCTCTGGAGCAAACCTATGACCTTGCACCCCAGCAAGCCGTGATCTTGCACTATGGGATGTGTTGATTAGTTGTAGATGATAAAAGTCACTTGTAAGCTATTTATCACAGTCATCATTAGGTGTCATAAGAGACCTGTAAGAGGCCTGGTTAAGAGGGATCACCCCCATTTTTCTTCAGTTTTCATCATGTCCTAGTGCCAGCAAGGACTCATGGCTGGATTAACCTCTTATTTACTAAGACTGAAATAAACAGATGGCCAAACCCATGATCTAGGTACAGGGAAACAGAGCAGCTTGCCCATAGTTATTGCCAGAGTCAGCAGCAGAACCCACATTATCTGAGCCTTGATAGCAAGCCAGAAAGGGTACTACTGATGCCTGACCTCCTCATGAGTCAAACCCTCAAAATGAGGATAAAGTCCTTGTGCCAGTGACCCAACAATTGAATGAGCAACACAAGGACATCTGCACATCTACTTTGTCACTCTTGACTTCTGGATGCTGCCACTTGTACATTATTGGCATGGGCTTTGGGCCATAGATTAATATGTTGCCGGGAAGAGTGGAGGACAAAGAAAAACACACATGTAACCCCATTGAGCTCTCTTGCAAACCCATCCATAGTAAGCTGCTGTAGAAGTCATGACTCTCCAAGAGTCATAAAAGCTACAGCTTCTTACTAGGAAAAATGAAAACACTTTATCAGGTCAGGACTCCAAGTGCTAGGGCATGAGTGCTATTGCCTTCTTGGTATGGGAGACCATACCTAAGGATCTGCCCGGAAAGATGCAAAGTGATTTCTCTAGACGTTTGCTGAATGGGTGCCTCGACCTGCAACTGAGAAGGCTTGCAGCCGTTGAGCTTGCATCTGGCACTGTTTCATTCTCCACAAAGGAAAGAAATATCAGAGAGGACTGTTGGCTGAATTATTCTACTGTCCTTCATCTAAAACTGCTCTACCTACCTAAATGGCCTATGTGTCGTCACTGGGCTGGTTAGGTGAAGGGTTTGAACCAGCCCTTGGAATAAACAATCCTAACCGTTCCCTGGGACTCTCTGCATCAAGTTCCTTCTGATGGACACCTGTCTAACAGTGCCACAGTTTGCAGTCAGTTCTGTAGGCATAAGAGATCCTTCCCCCCACAAACAAAACATCTTCTAGGGCACCTATTGCAGTCCAGGAGCTTGCAACTTGTTTGATTTGCTTATTTGACTTCTGCCTCAACTGTGGCAAAAAAACAGTACTGGACAGACAAATCTCTTTCTTATCCAGAAGCTGACTGATAGGAATGCTGTGCTGCAGCTATTTGAGGAGAGCAAAAAATACCTGTGTCATATCTTGGGGAGAGAGGTTTCTTCAC
The DNA here is from genome assembly GCA_008711295.1 of Anarhynchus alexandrinus. Taxonomy (NCBI): domain Eukaryota; kingdom Metazoa; phylum Chordata; class Aves; order Charadriiformes; family Charadriidae; genus Anarhynchus; species Anarhynchus alexandrinus. The sequence goes on from VUYV01000106.1 coordinate 666,278, forward strand.
ACCCCCCCCCCCCAAAAAAGATGGCATATTTATGGAAATCTGTATACCTCCGTAAGATTTGGAGTTTTCTAAGGAGACCTGTAATACTGAGACTAAAAAGGAGGAAGGAATGGTAGAGGAGAAGATAAAGTAATTGCCTAATGCACATCTTTAATGAACTAAAACATATTCTCACCACAAAGGACTCATAAGGGAAAAAATAGGATTCCTCCTATACACCTTCAATCTAACACTGAATTATCTGTGGCAATTGGGCCCGCAGCCTCACATGGGAGGGTGTTATAAAGGGGAAAGGATATTGTAAGACTACTGTATGCAAACGCACCCAATTAATTCGAGAGCATCATTGTTATTTCATTTATATAGCACCATAGGGGTATGCAATGCTTTACAGACAATTAGGGGCTATAAAATTTTAGAGAAAAGATGAAGCAGAATGCAAGGAGCTGGCAACCAACTGGAGTACGAGCCTTGACTAAAAACTCTCACCATGGTGTTTATGGTTTGTTTGTTTGCTGTGGTTGTTTGTTTGGTTGGTTTGGGGGGTTTTGTTTTGTTTTGGGTTTTTTTTGTTTGTTTGTTTTAAGGTTCAAGGAGTGTTTTTTGGCACTAATCCCTTTTTACAGGGAGGGAGAGACTGTTTAACATGATTGTTGGGCCTGTTCCAAGGATGCAAAGTTAGAAAACACACTCATTAAAACAGGTCTGAAGAAACAAAACACTAACATGCACAACAAGGAGCAGGGAGATAAATTTGAGATAAACTGTAAGTCATTTCCTGAGAGTTCAATGCTTCAGTAAATTGGCAGAGTAACCAGAGACTGCATATGACCAGAACTGACTGGCTGAGGCTCCAGTTAGATGGGTGTTGTGCTCCTAGGTTGAGACAGACATGCATAAAGCACATCCTGTCATTTGTGTCCTGCATTTGCAGCTCAGGGATACTCTTGGGTTCTCAGTTGGTTTGTAGCTGGCATGAAAGCAGCCAAGACCAGGAAGCATCTTTCCACCAGCAAAAAAAGCACGCGACGCAAGATTCCAGATAGAGATCTTATTAATGGGATCTAGGCAGGCTTTTGTACTGCAGCACTGAAATATTTCAGGAACAGCTGGACCTTAAATCTACCCAGAAGCCATACAACGAGAACATAGCAGCTTTCTCAAGAAACATGTACTTTTCTCATAGCAGCGTATGACACCTGTGCTCTGTAAATGGCACTAAGCCAGGATTTTAAGGATGAGTTTTACTATATCAGTTGTGATCTCAAAGAAGGTAGATCTTTAATGGCTTTTTCTGTTGTTTGGTTTTTTTAAAATAAGGGGAAAGATTTCTTGTTTGTTTTATTTTAAACAGGAAAGGTCTTTGAAAAATCTGTTATTTTTTTCCATCTAGTACTTTTATCAAAATAGTCACTGAGAAATTTTTTTAAAAATAAAATTTAAAAAGTACTAAAAGGTTTTTTTTGTTAACTAGGAAATTCTACATCAATAAGCAATTTTGATAAAAATCTTGACTGAAAAACTATACTTCTTTTTTGGTAGTGTGGAGAGGGGGAAATAGGTCCTTCTACCGTGCTTCAAAGCAGTTTTGGCTTTTGTAGTTTCAGAATCCTGTGCTCAGCCCCTGCTTTTTCCATCAGCTCTTGAGCAATTCCTGAAATGGTTTTTGCATTATTTCCCAAGAAGATAAGCTTTCTGTTGCTATTGTCCAACAGCTATCACCAGTGATGCTGGGTCACCTAAAGCTTAGGGACTAGCATTAGCACACTTTACAAGATGGCCTCTGGACTGAAGTTCGCTGTGTTAAAAAAAAAAATAAAATCCTACCAGTATCTCTGACCTTTGAGCAACTACCCTCTAAACCAGTTTTATTTATAGAAAATTATGCATGGATCATCTCTATCTTTCTATTGAGATGCTAATGCCTGTTTAAACCTATCTTATACTACTACAATTCATTCCTTGTTCCTGTGCAATATAAAGTACCTTTCTACCGATTTTGCTGCGTCTACGCTGAGGGAAGTTATACTGCGGTAACTGTTCCAATATGTTGTAGGACAGATTGAAAGATTTCTGGTTGAAGCTACTGGTAAAGCCATTAATTTTGTGGGGGAAGGGAAAGGAATTGAGAAAATGCTACGTTTTTTGCTTAGAACAGTACTTTTGTATGTGCGGGTGTGTTTGTGTTATTCAAATAACAAAAAATCAGCAGCAACAAACATCCTGCCTAACCTTTTCCCAGCCTTCCCTTAAACAATGCTAAATGCTGTCCTTCAGTAGCCCACGCAGTCAAATATACAGCTAAATCAGCTTTTCATTCTCTTGGCCAGGATCCACAAACAGCGCTGCTGTGTACCACCCTCCACAGAGGCCGTGCGCCCGGCTCACAGGAGCAGCATCTCCGGCTGCATCCCTACTGGTACTGATGGCAGCAGTCTCCCTGTGAATCTTCACTCTTCTGAAGTGACCTGCATCACTCGGCACATTCCTGCCCCAGAAAATTAAGGGGCGGCAACTTAGCCGTTTCTTGTCTAGGCTACAAATACCCGTTTGCTCTTCACAGCTTGGCCCAAAGCACCAAATACATGATGTTCACCACTTAGTTATCTACCCCTGCAGCCCTGCTTTTAGGTGATGCATGCGGTTCTTCAGCTGAGTCATGAATCTAACCTGGGACTTTCCTTCTGACAGAGACAGGCTGTAGCTTTGCTGTTCTCCTCAAAGAGCTTCTAGAAACTCCATCCTGAGTTTCCTTGGAAACAGCGTATGATCAGCATAACGCTCCATGGCACTTGACCATTCATCTCCATGGTGGTTATAAAAATCCCATCAGAAAAAGCCTTCAAGCTTTCTTACCCCATTAAAAAAAGAATCCAGATATCAATCCTTTGATTCAACAGTAAAACAAACAATAAAATTCTTCATTAGACTAATTAGGCCAATACTGTTGAAAGACATGATGGGCCTAAACCTAAATTCTGGCTCCAAATCCAGGAAGATGAAATCTGAGGCAATTTCCACCGGGCCCGTGGGGGTTGCCTACTTGGTAATTGCTATCAATTACAAAAAAAGTGATTTTCAACCTTTTCAGTTTTGTGGCCCCTGAAAGTTTCCTGCATGTTTCACAGTGGCGGTATGGACCCTAGTAAGCTTCTCTTAATAACTTTTCCTGGGCTCATTTTGATCCACACAGTGCAGGTTGGAGAACATAGCAGTAGTCTTCTACAGGGGAATTATGGAACAGCTCATGAATAAATGGGGTTCATTTTTCAACCAGAGCCCCTACTGTGATTAAGGCTATTTTTCCCTTCCTTAACCTCTTGAGTCGGGCATGGAGAAAATGTGTGTTACAAAGCCATTAGACAAAACAGTGAGTCTTGGAAATAAGTGATATTTTCCTCAGCTTTTGTTTGTCATTAACAGTCTTCTCAGTAACTACCATTATGGCAACACTGGGCCACGTGACAGAAGGTAATGAAAATGAAGAGGAGAGGGGAAAGTTATTGCACTAGAACAAACTCTGTTATATTGCAGATTATATTACAAGTGAAAGGCACATGACTGCATTGCCTAAGACTGTGGTGATGCTATGGGAGCCTTTCTCAGTCCTAAGCTGTTTATTAGCACAGAGAGATTTTGATTTAATAACTGTGATCAAAATCCCACTGAATACGCTGGTCATTATGCACCCAAACTGAAGATGCTCACCAAGGTTTATGATCTTTGAGTAAATTTAAGTATTCATTAAAAGGACCAGCTAGTATATCAGTTACATACGGAAAGCATCCAAATGATACTGTTGTCTGAAAAAGCCCTGACCTTTCAGAAAGCAGTTGGTATTGCTGTGCCAATGAAAAGAGCAGCTAAAGATGTTAAGGAGAATCTGAATGTAATACATTAAGTAGTGTCCATGTTTAATGAGTAATAAGGTAAATCATTATAAGAGAGACCTCATTCTGCTTGAAGGGCTCCTATAAACAAAAAGACAACATCAAAAGGTGTGTGAACATCATGGCTTCATCTGTTTGAATAAATAACAGTGTCAGGAAAAGTTCCCAGGCAGTTGAACCTCATAACCTGCGTTTTTCAATTGTTAGAGCAATTCCTGGCATGGTTTGGACCCAGCCCAAGTAGCATTCTCCTAAACAGTTCTTAGGCACGGGTGGGAACTCACAGGGTCCAGGGACCATTCCCAATTGGCAGTTTGGATGTGGCTCCCTGTTTTGGAGGTTAAGGAAGCTTAATACTACAGAAATTGGCTATGCCATGTCAGCTGGGATCAGCACCAGATAGAGGTCATGGTATATATATAAGATCACTAGCTATATAGCGAGTGCTTGGCAAGTTTCCTAGAGCTAGATTCACAGAAAAATCATGGCAAACTGGCTGGGAAAGGAACTGAAGAGATCATCGTCTTGGGTCCATCTCCTGGGACAGGAACTCTTTTTAGTATATAGATTTTATACTGTAGCAGCTGATGTGTGTTCTGGTGAAAATGCATCACGGAGCTGGACAAATAGGGTAAAGACATGTGCTAACAGAGAACAGAGTGACAAGCACAGAAGTTCCTCAGAATTTATAAGAAGATCCAAGGCCTCCATTGCCACTCAAGTCCTTTATTCGGGCCTTCCAAAGCAAATGCAAATTGACCAGGCATAGGCTTGCAATAGTGGCATACAGACAAAAGAGAAACTCTAGGGCACTGTCAAAGTAAGAGTGATGTTCAAAGGGCATATGGCAACTAACTGTGTGTAATATGGAGGGACTCCTCCTCTTGGACATCATATCCAACTGGACTGAGGCAAAGTCAAGGGCACTGTGAGCCAGGTTTTCAGATGAACTTGGCATCCAGCTAAGCTTCAAAATAAACAGGTAATTCTTTTGAAGATGCTGATCCCTATTTAAATTTTAACCCTAAATAGGAGCAGCTTGATGCTGACTTGGCACATTTGAGGATATGTCCTAAGCTGAAGAAGCCAAGCACTTGAAAAAGCTGCAAATATTTGCCAAATCTAATATTTACGAATTGTACGTAGCAGAGTTTTCTATATATTAGCACTGACAGACATTCTAGTGCATTTTAAATGAAAGTTACTGGTAGGAATGACCTGTGATGTCAGCACATGTGAGACTGATACCGTTATCCTTTTTACAATGACTGATGGCAATTAATTGCCTGTTGTTTATGAATCAAAGAGGCTTTGTGCAAGAGGACACTCACTATGGCCTTGCTGCCTGGGAAGCACCAAAGCTGGTATAACACAGTAAGACCTTTACGCATGAGACCTTACGCTCATAATAAATAAAACAGTATGGGCCAGCCAATCTCTTCCTACTTCCGAAGCAAGATGTCTTATGGCAACAGAGAAAATTGCAGAAACAAGGTCCTTGTCAGCACTCTACCGGAATAGCATCACAGACTTATTGGCTGGCATAATACTGGTGACTGGTATTCTTGCCTGCCGTGGCACACACGGGACAGTTTACCCTAAATAAGAGGAGTAAGAGTATTCGGTCTGGTCTATGCCAGGTTTGGCATCCTAACAAATGCACAATTAGACATGGTAAGCTGTAAAGAGTCACTTTTAAATCAGCCATGTTTCTTGGGGTAGAGGTAATTGCTCTAGTGACGTTAAACCTTTCTTTCAGTGCTCATATAGACTGAGCATTGATGAGGGCTGTCTCATGCGTTGGATCCAAGCTGTAATTCCCAAAAGGCTGCAACAAGCTCTTTAAGAGGGATTATGTGACACTCATCTTCAAGTGGTTGGGATGAAATCAATGGCTGGAAGCCATCTTTGGTATCCTAACATTGAGGACTAAAGGTCCAACTCTGGATGTTGCTAATCAAGCCCATTTCTAACTACAAGGAGGCAAAAACTAAGGTTCAGCAACTGATATAAGTTATTAAGAATATGCAATACAAGTAGATAAACTGTGGGCTAAAATTGATTTCAAGGTAGCTCTATAGACAAGCATCATTCAAGTAGATATCTTCCAGCAAATGGCTGCCAAGTGGAGCTTGGGTGATTTCTTGTGTTGCTCCACATGCATAAGGTAAGATTGAGTGGGAAAAACTCAACATTTTCTAGTGAGACAAATATTTCTTTCAGAATTAAGCACCAAATACCTTCTACCACAAAACCTATTGAAGATCTAGTGTACTTCCAGGTTATTAGCCTTTTTATGCCACCTGGACACTGTCCAGCAGGTGGCCATAGAAAACACTTCAATTAGAAATATTGAAGACACAAATGGCTGCTCTAAACTAAGGGGATGAAGAAAACCATCACTACCTCCTGTTATTTAGAAGACTTTAGACAACTTCAGTTTCTACAGTTCTGGCATCATTTCAAAGAACACCAGAGTGACCCAAGTATGCTCAACTATTACTTGCAAGACTTGACTGAAGAAAACACCTTCAGCCAAGATTGGGTAAGGTCATCTAGTTCTTCTAACGTAGACAGGAGGCCAAACAGTTGCTGTACCAACCTGGTAGTCACTTTAGACTGACAGCAAAGGACCTTAACCCAGAAAATAGCCACAATCCTTCCACACTGTTCCCTGCTCTTAAAACAAGCTAGGCATGCTACAAGGTCTAGCTTGCACTGTCACAAAGTGAACTTATTCTAAAATGGTCAGAGGTTGTGCACTATCATAAGAGGAAGAGGCCGTTTCAGGCTCCCCGTGACAGCTTTCTTGTTCAATGTAGACGCATTTAATTAAACTGGAAACCAAAAGAGAGGCCTGACTTTGTAGGCAGGATAACAGCAAAGACTTCAAAGCAAAGGCATTATGTTCTCCATTGTGCAAGATACAAGGGGAGGAAAAAAACATTCTTTCACTCTATCAAACATAATAAAAGGCTGAGTTAAGAAGCACAGAAAAAAAATGTCTGGTTAATTTAAGGTGAAATCAGAAAAGAAAAAATACAAGGGCCTGCCTGGTTCTGAGACCGTCATCACTCTTGCTGATTTTAGATGGTACACTGGATACTCAGCATCTCTGAAATTGAGATCCAAAAATTGAATGGGGCTGTATTGTTCCTTCTCACCACATTAGAAGTGCCATATTGAATCTCAAATAATCTGCAATTACAGTGCAGTTGGTTCAAGGGGTTACAGGGAACAACACCATGGGCATACCCTGTGTTGCATACATTCTCACGGCACATGTTCTAAGTAGCGAATGCAAATGCGTTCAGAGATTACAAGGTTATCCAAGAGTCTTGTTGCCCTTTTTTTTTTTTTCCTGTATAATTTGTGTGCCAGAAAGACAGTATCATTAATAAAGAGGGCTCTGACCATTTCCTTCACTGGGGTACCTCATGGGAGAGTCAGTGCTAAGGCAAGATCACATCACGACCCTGCAGCACTCTGTCTGGAGGTTGGGTTGGGCTGATATGCGCAGAGGGAACACAGATCTGGGAATACGGGGAACTGACAAGATGTTTTAAAAGTGTCTCTGTGTGTTCATCCACAATTCCCTTTCTCCACTCAATCCAACTAGTAGGTCCAGTCAGACACAGAACAGCAGCGTGTCTTCCTGGACTCGATGATCTTAAGTGTCTTTTCCAAACTAAATGATTGATTCCATAATTCTGTCTTACCTGTGGGTGCAGATGTCATATGTCGGTAAATATGAAAATTGAAAAAAACCCAACCCTCTGCTCAAAGGTGAAGAAGGTTCTTGGGGAATTAGCAGTTATTGTAACCCTGGAGAGCTGGTACTCCACCTTCCCTGTGCTGGATTTCTAAGGAGCCCAGAAAAACCTGTTTCATATGGAAGGAGTTCTCTCAACTGATAGAAACAGTGGGAAAAAAAGAATGCACTAGTGCTCCATTTTTTTCAGTATTCAGCTCCAAAACAGTACCACAGCCTGTCCTTTCAATTTTTTTTCCTGAATTGTGGAGTGGTCAAATGGTCCTTCAATTATATTTTGGTCAACTTCCTATAACAATACCTTTGTTTTGAGTAGAATTTAGAGAAGAATGGAAGAGAAAAAGAAAATAAAGAGAAGGGAAGAGGTAAAGAGATTCTGACAAGAGATATGATTGATGCTGTGTGTGCTTTATCTTTCACAGCTTATGTAATATATATATGAGAAATAGTTAGTTTGATAGTTAAAGAAACTAAAACCCTGTCGAGGATAAAATACATCAGGGACACAGAACAATTCTTCATCTGGTTTGGCTATCATTCACTTTCCAGCCTACTGGCTGTCTCCCAGGAGAATTCATAATAGATCAGAGGCAATGATCCTCTCTCCTCAGGCCCCCACCGCTTCTTCCCTCCGTCATTTCCCCCTCCCCTCCTGCCGCCACCATCTTCCCCATCCCATCCTGCCAGCTCCCTGCCCGGGGCTGTGTAAAAGGAGTGTGTGAAAGCAGCAAACCTCTGGAGAAAGCACGTGGAGTGGCTGCCAGGAACGGGGATGAAGGAGAAGAGGCTGGTCCATGTGGAGAGCCGGAGGCGCTGTGCCGTCCTCCCGCGCTGCTCGCAGCCCCTTGCAGGCTGCTTTACAGGGAGCGGCAGGAGGAATGGGGGAGGCAGAAACAGAGTCTCTCTGGAGACTCGAGAAGAAAAGTCAGGGATTGAAAGCAAAGATGAGGCCAGAGCAATGCGACTGAAATCTCTGAATGAACGCTTTCCACCCAGCACTCCTCCTTCCCCTAAATGATGTATTTTCCCTCTCCCTCTCAGAATCTCACCTCCCCTTCACTACAGGGAGGCACGCTTCTGCTGTCAGGAGGACAATAGGCCAGGAGGATCCCAAACCCTTTGGGATCTGCTTCTAGGACAGAAGGTGTCCCGCCACAGCCTCTTATAAAAGCCTGTACTCAAAACAAAGTCAATATTAAAATTAATTGTTACACGTAGACCTGTATATATATTTTCTGATGCATCATTTCTTTAGTTCGTTAGAGGTTTCCCAGACTTGATTTGTAGGAGTGGATATCTGCAGTAAACATTGAAGGGTTTTTTTGTGTTGGGTTTTTTTTTCCCCTCTACAATTTAATCTGCAAGAGTTTAGCTACTGTTTGAGAGACACAGTAAGGAAACAAAGGGAAAGTTGGTACTTTGCAACTTCTTCTGGGGAAGCTCTATGGTCTCAAATGGGGAACAAGAACATGAAATTTGGCAGGATAATGGGCTTCATGCCACAAATATGCCACTGATACAGCCAAGAAACATACAGATAAATTTACCAGGACAGAAGCCTATGAAATAAAAATCCACAGGTGGCACATGAAGAATCATGTTAAATCTGGCAGCAATATACTTCAAAGGTTTTGTCTGCACTGAGACTGCCCAGTAGAAACACTGCTGTTCTCCTCAGGTTCCCAAAAGACAGAAAGGTCTGGTTTCTTTAATGAAGAGCAGGGACACCTGTACACTGAATAATCAGCTGACAGATCCAGGCAGCAGAAGTAGAATGTCTCAATAGATGGGACACAATGAATCAGTAGGTGGCAAAAGGCACAAGGTAGTTCTAAGATCCCTTATGGGGACGGTTGCTTGAAAAGGGTCTAGAGCCAGTTGCTTGAAAAGATCTAGAGCTGGAGAAGAAGCTCAGCTTGGACGTCCTGGGATATTGGGGTTGGGAATTGGTGTGGAGGAAGTGTGTGAGACTGGAGGCTGGATGGAGGAAAAACAAAAGATTGAATAAATGGTGAGAAGAGGCATATGGAAATAGTTGGGCAAGAAAATTAGTACAAGGTAAGGAGATGAACATAAGGAGTAGAGAAAGCAAAATTTAGTCCTGCTCACCAAAGAGTCTGGGGCTTGGAGAAGTCCAACAGGGACAGGGACTGATGGGGTAAAGAGCCTGGCAGTGGTACAAAGAAACAATAGGTGAGGGAAAGACTGATGGGCAAAACCAGAGTAGAGAAGATAGAGCCAAATAGGTATTATTTAAGGAAGTGCTAATGTTGGAAGAATTCTCACTCACTCTCACAACACCCCTCTAGAGCCTGGAGCAGCTCCCAGGAAACACAGACCTCTGGTCACAGTTACCTATACAAACCTCTCGCTGAGTTCCCAAATCCTGAGCCACAGAAGATGCTGTTAGACTGGTACTACCTCTTCAGTGTCTCTGGAGTGGTTAAAGCTCTGCTAAACAAAAGTTCAGATAGCAACATAAGGACATTTTCATTTTTCTGTTTGTTGATTTAAGAGGTAGCAAGACATTTGTTAACAAAGTGCTCAAAGTCACAATGTCAAACACTCAAAAGTTAGGAATTGCCACTCTTCAACTGAGAAAATGCCTGTTTGACCTCAAAGTACGCACACGCCTCAGAAGCCATGGGTGGCTGACAAACAGTATACCAGGCAGGACTGGTAGAGCACAGGCGGAAATCCCCAGGATTGCTGAAGCCTGGGTCATATCTCCGTCAGTTACAAGAAAATTAAAGGACAAGCTGGTCCCAGTGGCCAAGGAGGGATACAACAAAAGTGAGGCCAAGAGTCAGAGTGTTAGACTATCTAAGACAGTCCAACCGCCCTGTACAAGATGCCTGGAAGAAAGCCAGACCCCTGAGAAGGAGCATGGAGAGCATCTCACCATCAGGACAGTGTGCAAGGAGAAGGGCAAGAGCTGGGACCTGAGGCAGGCCTGGAGCAAGCAATGAAATGGGCAGTGGAGGCCCCAAGGCAAGGAGCAGAGTCTCAGGAGAGAGGGCAACTGGTGTGCTGACCACCACAAAGGGAAGAAGGAAATCCAGAAACGGGGTTTGCTATTGAGTTTCCACTTAGCAGAGTTTTCCTGTGATGGTCCTTACAGGGGGAATCAAAGCATGCTACAGCCCTTCTGTGAGCTCAGAACATACCCTTATCCCCATGTCACCTGCAAGACACAGATAAATTCAAGAAGCAAAAGCAAATACTTGGACATAACAGCCACGTGCCCCTTCTCACTGCATGCAGCCACAGTAGATAGACCAGCCCTACTGCAGTGTTGCAGCATCTGCTCTATCAGTTTGGTATCTTGCTTTGCGCTGCCTGCCCCACTGAAACTTCTTGTCTGCCTCTATTTGCCTCCCTCCTCACCCTATGGGGACTCTTTGCTCCATTGGAGGGGAAGGGCTGATATCTCACCCCTCTGAAAGATATTCCCTTCACCAGGTAAGTGCTGGAGCAGACAGCAGATGCCTCAAGATGCATCAATGGGGGTCCTGCAGGCTACAGGTGAGTGAGGAAGAGTACCATGAAGTGGTATAGAGGACCACAGCCAAAGGGGTTCTACTTCCGCTGAGGGATGAATTCACCCAGGAACAGTTTTCAGCCCCACAGTGAGATCAAGAGGGACGGTGGCAATTTAGTGAGGGTAGAGCAAGACAGAGAAACCCCTCCCTAACATACATACTGCACTGATGCCTAACATCATCACTTTATGTTAGGATATATCAGTGTTTGGGGCGAGGTGTCAACACCATGAAAGAGTCAAATGGTAGTTCCTGTTGCTAGTGAAAAGGCCCCCTTAATTTGGGGATCTTTTTGGCTGTGTGGCACAAGATAGCAGCATACACACTCAAGCTGATAATTTTAACCTGTTTGAATGTACTGAGGGGAAAAAAAAAAGTACTAATTAACTAGGGAAACATGGGAAGAAGGGACTTCCCAATTCAACAAGGCAGCTTTTCAAAGGCACAGAGCTGACACAAGTGGTCCAGGGGACACTCTCTTGGGAATAAGTTGGTTTTGTGCCATCCTTTTCACTACTTGCATCACACAGAAGCTGCTGTTTCACTTCACTGCAGCATCCCAGAGCTTCCCTTCCAATACCCAGAGATATTTCCCATCCCTTCCTGAAGCATGAGGCCTGCCAGGAAAAGTTGGAGAGAACCACTCCATCGAGCTTCATGTTCCTTGAGGACATGGAGAAATCAATCACCTCTTTCTAAATCTGCTGTGAGAATAGTAGGCACACTGCCTGGAGTTCAAATTTCTTCACCCCCCTCTCAAACACAAACTGAACAAGAGTTTAGGTGATGTTCCCAAGCCAGGCCTTTTTTTCAGGCATTTTTTTCCACCAGCAGTTCATTCTCACTCCTCTTGGCACAGAGCCATGGGGACCATTTATTGCTAACGCAGGCTCCATGTCAACATCAGGCCCCTCATATGAATGGAAATACTTTATAATTACAAATATAAGGACAGGCAGGAGAGGAAAACCAAGAAAGTTCTGAGACCTCAGAGCTGCAACTGTCTTCGGCAAGAAGTACAACCCAAAATGCATTCAAAACACTACATGTCTATCAAAGCCTGTTAAAACAAGCCGGAAATGGGAGGTCCCCTGACAGTTCAGAGTTTGTATCCATCAACAGGAAAAGCGAGGCCTTACCCTGAGCAGATAATCTCTGTAACTGGTCACCTGAGTTTCAGGCATCCACAGGTGAAATCTATAATTCAGCCCTAACTGCATCATCTCTAAGGGGAGGCTTTCCATTAGCTCTTTGCAGGAAATGTAGCAAACAGTTTCACTGAAAGGCACCTCTTAAACACATTTACATAAGTAAGCTTTCACTTAGAAAAAGCAGCCTCAGTCAATCCACTGGGGTTTTCCTATCGCCCCCTAAACTTAACAGCATATGATGGAAGAGCAACGGAGTAAGCAGCTTCTTCCCTAATTGCTCCTCCAAAGTGACTTTATGCCCTGGGTGGTTGTGTGAGGTGGGATTTCTCCTGCTCAGGTTCGGGGAACTTAAGGCTGGCCTATAGGCCAGCTTTCCTAAGGAGGTTCATTACACCAACTCCTACTACATTATTTATCATCTGTTTGCTCAGCTCTTTTAATTGCTTTCTTACTAGCATTACACTCCCTGCAGTCTTCTCAGTGAGGCATACGCTTCACCTCCTGTCCTGTAGTGCCGAGCTCTACCCTTCGGACGCCTGCTGGGTGTGCTCCCTCCCAGAGCTGAAGGCGACGTTTTGGGGTACAGATGATCAGATCCAGATGCAATGGGACAAGGGTACATTGCACGGCACCACATCCGTCAGCTGACTTGCTCTTTTTGGGTGCTCACATTTGCTGCTTTCACCAATTCACCCTCCCTTAGCTGCCTCATAAGCAGCAACATCATCCCCTTTCTGAATTAAACAGGTCCAAGTATAGGCAGGAATTAGTAAGTCACTGTTTAAGACCCCGTGTTCTATGAGCCATCAGCATCTAGCTCTTGGCTTATCACTACATGTCAGCTCTTAAAATCGCAATTATGAGGAAAAGCAATTTTAAGTCATTATCATAGGCTTTCTAAAATGCATTTGTTTCCTTCCAACCCCCAGCCTCTTTCTCTCAAGGTCTATGCAATTGAATTAATTGGGGCAGTTGTCTTAATAGGCAGGAAGAAATAACACCTGTACAACGCTCTGCCTTCTCACTACTCCTCAAATGATTGTTCCAGTGCCCTCTTTTTTTATTTCTTTTTTTTTTTTAAACAGTGAAATGTGCAGGCAGGATTGAGAGGGTGCAAATCTTCTGCTAGTGTTCCTCTGGGCTGACCGGGCTCCACTGTGCCTCAGCAGCAGGGCTGTTCCTAAACCATGCTGCTGAAAAGTGCATACCACACTGTAATGCAGTCACTATATATAGTCTGTAAAGAGCTTTTGGAAACCATGAGGAAAAGAGCTATTTGATGTACAATAAATTATTAATTGTTATTAGTTACTATCTTGACAGGTTTTTGTTGCTCAGCTATCCTCCACCCCCAATTTGGGGGGAGGGAGCAGCTTTTTTTCCTTCTCCACTCTCGCTTTTCCCCTTTTCTCTCTTGCCCCTGGGCCACTTTGGGACCAGCAATCTCTGCATCTCTCTGCCCCTTACTGGCTGAGGACAGACTGGATCTCAGTCTTCCTCCAACTTCCCCATACACGCGCAGGGGTGGAAACAACAGTGCAATAGCATCTCAGAGAGCTCAACACCCCAACAGGAGTCACTGTAAGCTGGATTCTGCCTTCGCATCTAAAGCAGGATTTCACACAGTTACCCCCATGTGCTGACCCCCGTACCTTATGTCTGACAACAGCATAGCCATTCTGGGCAGCGCTCCATCTCTTCTTGCATTTACAATACACCTGGAAAAACGTACATTCCTTTACAGGGATTGTTTGAGCTCACGTGCCTCTTGTGTTGCAAGCAGCCCTGCACAAGCCTGCTGTGTGCGTGCTGGCTTTATCCTATATGGAAGGGCTTGTTATAGGGAAGACCAGTATGGCACAGTTGAGAGGTAGCTGGGAGGCACTGCAGCATCTGCCAGGGCCGAGCAAAGCGCAGCTCAAGGCCACTTGTCCTTTCTGTTTGGATAACGGGATTCTGGCAGCCTCTCGCCTGTTCGTGAGTTTACAGCTCTAAAACCTACTTTCCATTGAAATTCTCTGAGACACAGTTAAAGCCAGAAGAACACGTCCCTTTACTCAGCTCTGCCTGATAGGCATGTGCCCGGCAAAACACAAACCGCTGTTCAGGGGAGGAGTGAAGCAACTGTGAGGTTAAAGCTGATGCTGTGTGGCTGCAGGATGACCATAACCACAACTCTGTGCTAAGCCATTCTATATATGGCCTCATGGGCCTGTGCTCTGAGTCACTCCAGCCCCAAAATGAAAACAGGAAGGAGGACTCACTTGCCCTCATCCCCAAAATGACCAGCAAAGCTTTCAAAACCTCCATACAAACCCAGAAATTATTCTTAATATTATTATTCTTAATAATTAATACTAGTCTTAATTATTAAATTAAATTATTCTTAATTTCATTGTAAGTTTGAAGTGAAAACCTCAAAACATCACACAGGAGAGGCACAATATAGGGCAAGGCTCTAAAAGTGACGGGCTTGCAGTCACAAGTCTTTCAGGCAGCAAAGAGAGAAGAGGGAGACTTTGCAGGCAGAGGTATCGCGCAGGCTACCTTGAGCATGAACAGCAGCTCCATCTAGCACATGCCCCAGATCACTGTGCCTATTTGCTTGTCTCATCATCTGAAACAGAAACACTATTCGATTTACAGGGAAGCAGAAGGCCTCCTGCCTTCACCACACTATGAAAAATATACCCCATTGTCAGCCATGAGTGCAGCTGTACTACTGTGAATATGATTTACCTGCCAGGGCTGATGAAGACAAACCAGCTTTGGTGCCATTTTAGAAGCCAGGATAAAAGCTTGCTTGGGTGAGTCTGGGAGAAGGACAACGACCTATACCATCCATATTCTTATGTGCAACTACACCCGTGGCAGCTGTGCATGCAGAAGCACTGAAGAGTGCAAAGGAGATGTATGTGCACACGAGGAAGTATATGAAACTTTTTCTATGTCAGTTGTTGGGTATAAAGCACTTAATACAGATAGTGTTTAGAAGAGCATTTCTAGACAGTTGACCTGATTTGAACAGTTAATTCCAGACTTTTTCAAGCCAAGAACAAATAACTGGAAATACCTTCACCTAGCATTGGAATCATGAGGATTAATTGCAAGATCGGGGGCATTCCTCATTGTAGAGAAAGCGATGGGAAGAGAATAGCAAAGGCGGAAGACCAGCATTTTTGCATCCCTGTTCCAGAGAAAACTATGTGGAATACTTTTCATTTTATTCTAGAGAAAATAACTCGTCCCCAGAGTGTGCATGTACACTCCCTGCTTCTGCGAAGAGCGCACCAGAGTGTAAAGACAGAAATTCAGAAGTAGAAACGAAATAGATATTTTTTTTTTTTTAAGTAGCAAACTTAAAACCTTGCGAAAGGTTAGAATGATTTAGAGCACCCAGTCTGAGCGGCCACGCTTGGCTGTTCTCTGAGTACGTGTGAGGTGACTCACACACAGGGCTCTTGCAGTGGCCAGAAAAATTGTGCTGCTCGCAGCCTCTTTCTTTTCCCTGCTATCTACATGAGAGGCATGTGAGAGAAAGTTACCTGCTTGCCATACAGGGACATGGCACAGATCAGTTCATGCCTCTCTGTCACACTAAAGGCAAGGGCAGCGCGGACAGAATAGCTGCTCCCCTATCTCCTGTGAGGGAAGATATGTCATCCCTGCAGCCTGTTCTTCTTGCTTAATTTTCTGAAAATAGCTTGTGACCAGATTAATGCTTTGTAAATTTGTTGGTATGTAGAACGGCTTGGGTTGGAAGGGACCTTCAGAGATCGTCTAGCTGCTTGTGTGTCAGTACCCTCCTGTAGGGCTGTACCTATGCAGTTACCTACAATATGACACTACAGTAGGTTCTATGGGCTTTGCCATTTCAATTATATTATTATTGTCAAGCAATTATATTATTATTATGTGCCTTCTCCCGGCTGGGCAGACTCCGTGGTATCGCTATCAGCAAAATCTAATTGGTTACGAGCATTCTGTTATCTCTATGAAGTAGCTGTCACAAAGGTGACATCATAGTGTCAACTCTACTGATTGGCTGGCATTGTGAAAAGTAGTTACCTGGCAAATAGTCTGCTTTAGTAAGAGATAAACTAAATTGCAGAAGATCATCTTCTTCAGCACCATCCTACACACGGAGATCACAGAGATAGGAAGAAGTTGCTCAGTCACTCTAATTTCAAAATCACCAGAGAGGAAGCAGGCAAAGCTCAGACAGCCTCTAGCCAGGAACTAGCTTATATACCTCCACTAAAGAGATCCTTTGTTATCTTTTTGCAACAGCTACCAAACTTGGAGAAACTGAAATATTACTAAGAACATGAGAGGTATTGGTAATATTATCGTGACTGGAGGGACAAACTAGCATTCTCATGCCAGACATTGGGCTACAACTAACATTGACCAAATCCTTCATTGGTTTGTTGGCCCAGAAAATTCCACATTAGGCAGGAAAAAAATAATCATGATGGCATATACACGAGGGGAGCAAAGTAGCAATGGCACAGTTGCATTAAATGGGTTCAGGTTGCCACCATATGTGGTCTACAACAGAAAATAAAGCCTTTCCTAAAAAGATAGAATTATTGTGAGGGCCACTGAGATGAGATAGATGAATGACAGTCCAGTCTCACGACTGACTGTAGAGCAAGGATGTTTACTGAGGTATCACTGAGCTCAGGCTGAGCTTGATAGTTTCAAGAGGCACAAAGTCAGGGATCAGCTAAGGAAAGCGGGGCTCACATGGCTCTCCCTCCTGGAGTAATGCCTGGCATATAGAATTCTTTGGTTGCTGCAATCAAATAGACCATTTCAGAATATTTCGGTATTGTTATTCAAGTTGACAGCTATGAATGACCATAAAAAAGAGTCTACCCAGGCACATAAAGAAAACTTCAGCTGAAGCTGTCGTTGTCAGTAGATTTAGGAGTATGGTGTTTAGTTAGTTCTGTTGCTATTGAGAAAAGGAGCAAGGGAATATCAAACAACTCAAATGCAACTGAAAATAAACTCCTTTGGAAGAGTACAACCTTCATTGACTCTCCTCTAAGCAAAGATGAGCTGATAGTGAGCTGCAAGATGGGAAATGAAGAAGAGGTGCATGAGAAGACTTTCCAGGAACTATAGTTACAGTTCATCATGTTTTTTTCACTATAGTCAACACCACTTGTTAGGATTGTTGAAAAAAATACCCTCCAGCCTCTTGATCCTTAAATTCCAATTATCATTACTGTTGAAAACTGTTTCATTGCCAGTGCTGCCCTGCCTACAAGAGAATGACAATGGTAACATGTTTCATCATCCTCTGGTTCATGCTGTCTGAGTGCAAGTACATTGTGATTTAAGGATCAGATGATTAGCAAAAATGTAGTCACTTAACCAAAGCCTAGTCTTGCTTGTCAATCTTGGCACCAGCTGCATTCAAGTGGCTGAATATAGAGCCGAATCCCGCTTGTGGAGTAATAAGGTTTGAAGCAGGTAAAGAAGGGCAACTCCTCATCCACTACTAAGAAGGGCAACTCCTCATTCACTACTGTAAGAGACAGCAAAGCCCTGGCAGGTCCACGGGTTGGCTACACCTCCCATTTGGAGAGTAACTCCTGGTGGAGAAGTGAAGCTGAAATTTATAAAAATGGCATCCTCAGATCCTAATGCTTCTTATATCTGAATCCGCCATTATGACCTCTGCAAAAGCAGCAAGCAAGATCTTCTGTAAACAGCAGGCAATATGCAAAACCTACACATCTGGTGAGTCAGAACATTCAAGGTAGAACAGTGAATTTCCATTCACATCTCAGTTTTTAATTGTGTCTAAATTCTTCAATAAATATCTTTTCTTCCTGAAATTCAGCGTGACTAGATCACTTGTCAGAGGAAAATGCTTCTGGGGAAAAATTATATGTCATTTGGAAAACATTTTTTAGAAATAGAAGTCTTGTAAAGGTAAAAAAATTATTTTTCTTTTTTTTTTTTCCAAAACCTTCAAAGGTCTCTTCACAAAACAGAAGAAAACAAGCTATGTCTGTAAACTCCACATTTGTTTTATTCATTGTTTTCCTTTCAGGAAGATCTATATGCAAGATTCATTCCTGAAAGGACAGCAAGGGCCTTTCTACATTAAGAAAACGTGCTCTGTATTGATGTAATTACAATGGTGCCAAATTCCTTAATGTAGGCAGTGCTTCAGTTGACCTTGGAAAGCATGGAATCTCGCCAACAGGTTTACACACTTGCTGGAGGTCATGTGGAGTATGTAACCTCAAAAAACTCGAGTCCTTATGCTAGTTATTCAATATAGCAGGAATGTTAACTCACCTCGTATTTTTCTTGTGCTTGTCAGACAACATTCTAGGACTATAGATGGAGTTGAAGAATTTGCTGCTCCATTCCTGGGCAATAGCTACCTGCTGTGGCATCTTCTCTTCAGCCCTGTGCTTGGAGTCCAGAGGGAGGGCAGAAGGAAAAGAAGAATTGAGAGAATTGATGGTGGCTTCTCAAAGTACCCCATCAATGTCAGATTCAAACCATTTGATGTCATTAGAAGCAGAGCAGTCTGTTGTCATTTTTCTCCTGTTTATATTGCCCCTGCAACCAGGCAAAATAAAGAAAGTGAAATTACAGCTCTGGAGGGCTTCTCTTCCTTCCTTTTTTGTGCTTCTGTCATCCTATTTGACTCTTCTTCTTAGCTGCTCAGGAACTGTCACCTTGTATAGCATCCAGGGGGTCTCTGGCAATCCAAAGTGACAAAAAATAATATAGTGGAAAAAAATCACCCAAGAGGCAGATGAAAGAACTGGTGAAGCCAACAGAAAAACAACAAAAGGGAAGCAATGGGGGTGAATTGGTTGAAGTTGTTGTTTGTGTGCTCTGGAAATATCAGTAATGATGAAGAGGCAATAAATTGCTTTGAAGCCCTCTATGATCTTTTCCCTATTCTCTGTCACCCTGGAGATGAACTGTGTGCATTGGAAGTTTCTTTCTGTCTCCCCTTACCTCATCCTCTCTCTTCTTCCTGGGATTTAACAGATGTGGTAACCTTTGTGCTTTTTATTGTGCACTCAGGAAATAAAATTCCACTCAGTTAAACCACATTGTGAGTGGAAATGCAGCTGTCAGCTCAGGTGGACATAGAGTACAGCAGTTCAGAAAATCCAAATCAGGCAGTTTCTACACTCCATCATGAGTTAAAGAACTGCTCCCCAGTCCTTTACCTACCCTGGCTCCTACCCTCTCATTGAACAGTAGCTTGCAGCTACCTAAACTAGTCAGAAAACAAACCCCCAGATCCTATATCTCCCACTATCAGGCTTAGAGGGAATGACTACTTCCTTGGCTTGGAGAAACCGTCACAGGTTGTGAATACGCAGCTTTACTGGAGCACCTAGAGTCCCAGAGGAGAGGTAAGAGAGAAGAGGTCAATCGCATTAGATTCCCACCACTACATATGAAGGCAATTTTTGCCTTGAACAAAAGATTAGCAATCGCAGAGCAGGGCGCTCTGTCTGTTTTGGAAAGGCTGGTGTGTACAAGGACTTCTGGGCTGATCAATAAAGTGCCCATAATTCTGTAGCTGTAGCATTAATAAAAGCATTGTAAAATACAGTGTCAGTTATAGGGCATCTCAATCAATCACATCTGAATTAAATATCTGAGCCTGTGTAGAGAGGAATTGGGGTGAAGATAGAAAAAAGTCATGGTCTTCACTGGAAAAGAGCTTTCAATTCACTGTGTGGCCAATGGAACAGCAGCTCTCATGTCTCCACCATAAATCCTTTCAGGTGACCAGTTAATAAGCATATTAGAAAAGCCAGAAAGGCAAGTCCTCTGCCTCCTGAGGTCTGCCATCCCATGACCCTTCCATGTGAGAGGAAGGTGTGAACACCTGTCAATACTTTGATCTGGCTCTGAGAACGTGGGATTCCTCTCACTCTGGAGCTCCTTCAGGGAGCCATTCACTGGACTCCTTGTGTGGGCACAGGGCCTTCCTTTGAACTTTATACTTCCGCCACAGAGATAGTTGTGGTCCCTGGCTTGAGTGATGTCCACCATTTGAGCATTCCTGACTTAGTGGGCTTTTTTCCACTGGGAAACTCAATCGAGTTCTGGTACAAAGTGAGAGAAGTACTATTTCTGGGCAGTTTCAGCCTGGACATAAATCTTATGTCACAGATCAAGTCAAACTGGTAATAAATCTCTTAAAGCTTGTAAGACATGATGCCAGATCCAGCCCTTGGAAAAGGAAGTACAATTCCATTGACTGCCAACACTTGTTTGCATGAGATTTTCTCTCTTCCATCTCACTTACCTCAATACCAATGCCTTGTCTGCTTTCACTGTTTCTGAAGTCAACGTTGTTCTGAAAAAGACAACAGCAGGCTAGAGATGGCCAGAAAACGCTATTTCCATACTATTTTCGCAGATTGCCAAAAATTCTCATTCCATACCATGTGTAATACAGCTGGAGGCAAGGCAAGTCACAGTGTCTGCATAAATATACTTCTTAGTCTTTTCTGCCAACACCTCTGAAGTCAAATTTTCTGACTGCCTAGCTTGTCTTGGAGCATCTGTGAGATATCATGAGAGTGGCCCCATCAACACACCAGAAAGAAATAATGCAGCATTCCTTGACCCTTAAGCACCTCTGGAGTTCCCCTGAAAGAGTGTGAAAGGTCCCTGTCACAGGCTATTTCCCTCTATAGGAACACAATTTTACAAGAACATATACCAAAATTTACAGATGGTCTACATCATCGCACTCATGCTGCATCTCCCATCCCTGCTCTCTCATGTACGCTGTCCACCAAAGCCTCTTTGGACAGCATAAGGCATGCAGATATGGTCACTAGGGTGCTGATGGAGTGAAGCTGAGCAGATGATCTTTGCAAGCTTTATGGCTTTTACAAATTCTGGGGAACTCTCCACTTCCAGAGCTGCAAGAGTAAACCAGGGAAGATGCCTTAGTATAAATTCCCCAGCAGGCATACGGGAGACTGCTTAGCTTCTGAGTCAGTCAGTCAGCAATGAGTCATTGCCCACCAGGGGGAAAAAACCCAAGACCTGTCAAAGTTGTTTTTCAAAAACAAGAAAGAGTGATTCAAGCATAACAAATAGGTAGACATTTGGCTGGACTGGGGAGATCCTGGTGCTTATGCCTGTATTCCCCATGTCCCACATCCCAGGTGAGTGCTCCAGCAGACCCACGCAACCAACTTCCTCTCCACTTGAAGACTGACTATGGGGACAGCTAATACAAAGTGTAATAGCCCCCTCAGGCAAGACTAAGAAAGAGCTTCAACTGTGGGGGAAAAAAAAACCCATCAACTGAGAAAAGCCATGGTTATAGGGGACAGAGGCAGAATGGGAGCTTTTATGTGACTTCCAGCTTCCTTGGTTAAACCCTTGGCCACTGTGCGGTTTGGTACTCAGGTCCAGCTGGTCTCTTTCATCAAAAATTCCCAGCTGAGACCAAAAACTCCTTCCAAACGTAAGTTACATTTAAAACCAACCAGTTCATTCTCATATTTCAACAAACTGAAAGTCTCTGACACAAAACTGTCAGAAAATTCCCCATTGAGCTTCTGTGAAAGATGCTCCAAGAAATAACGTTGGTACAAATATTATAAATACCAAGTATCCAGGCTACAGGTCAGCAAGAGTTTGATATAAAAGAGTCTGACCTTGTTTCTCAATCTCCATATGCCATACTCATTCACTATGGAAGCATTCAAACAAGCCAACAGTTGTTCCTTTTCATTTAATCTTTTGGCCAAATAATAAATCTTTCAGACAGCCTCACTGGAATTATTCATACACACAAACGATCAGCTACTGGAATATGTTGCTTTACCGGTTGTTTCTCTCCTTCATATTCCCTGGGTTTCAGGCACCCCCTCATAGTGTCCTTTTTGATGGTATGGGAAAGCAAAATCAGCTTCTTAACTTCAGATGAGTACATAAAGTTTTTGATAAACACAGGGGAGAAAATAACTCTTTACTATTCTATAGAATTATATAGAAGTAATAGCTTTTATCTTTTAAAGGGAAATGCTTTGGAAATCACTTAATTACGGTATAGACATCTGAGTGCAAAAAAAAGAAATTGCTGGGCTAATGGGTGGGTTAATAAGACCAAAAAAAAATGCTGAAGACTCTGAAGGGACTGGGCAATAAGCAGAAGCACGCTAGAAACAAAGCATCTAGAGCATAGTCCAGGTAGCAGGACAAGAGTTCAACATTTTTATCTATTAACATATTTGGATTTAATTTTTACTAAAAGCTTCATAACACCCTTCACTACTAAAAGAAAACAAGAAAGAAAGATTAAGGAGTTGAGAAATCACAAGTACAAGGAAAGTTTTGAAAAGAAAAGGCTTTCTTGATCTTGAAACTCATTTGACTAAGGAATTGCTTCCTTCTGACCAGCATCTTTAATTGCAGCTCCCAGAACATCAAAGGGCAGCCAAGCTATGATGGCTGGCAAAGGCCAGTATTTAAGCTTGACCGTTAAAACAGAGGACAGAGATTAAGGCCAGCTGACTTTACAGATAAGTTTGTAACAAATGAGGTTGCTGTAAGCATAAGTAGTGCTGATATCCAACCATGTTCAGCTGAAGAAGCAGAGACACATCTGTGCTCCTAAAGGCATGAGAAAACATAAGTGGAAAGCATTCCAAAAGACATAAAGACCTTTTTTCTGGCTTTAACTAGTCCCAACAGGTATTTAACCAACTTGGGTTTTTTGTGAAAACTTCAAAGAAGAAATTCAATACCCTTCTTGGGCAATCTATTTTAGTGCTTAACTATTCTTACGGCTAGAAAGTTATTCCTAATTTGTAACCTAGATCTTCTTGCTGCAATTTAAGTCCGTCATTTCTCATTCTTTCCTTGGTGGATGTGGATAGCAGTCTTATCTCCACAGATACCGAAGGTCTAACAGCAAATTCAGCTTCCCTTACTGTCAGGCGTGGACCTTAATTACAAGATGATTTCAACTCTCACAGCTCATATTTGTATACACGCTATGCATATTTATGGCGCATGCCAAAGATGACTGCTTTGAATGGATGGCTGTGAGTATTTTGCTGTGGTAGAGAAAACAAATTGCCATTGCTGGCATTATAGCACAAGAAACATTTTTCATACACACTCATAAGTAAGTATACCATACACACACACACATATATACGGTTTTCCCATTAAGAGCAGCGTTGTTTACATACCCTGACAGTTCTGAGGGCAACCTAATGCTACCACAACTGTACTCAGTCCATATCTGCATGCAACCACCCAAGTGCATGCACAGACACAAAAGCATATGAATGCTTATGGATCTGTGGCACAGACTTGCAGATGGTATACATCAGTGTCACTCCTACTCAGCCTAACTCCTATTCAAGTTGGCCATAAGGTACGAACAGACAAATATGTAGATCCCCATGTCTACACAGCCATATGGGCTGTATACCCAGGTGGATGTGCATTGCATACCTTCCTGGCCTGATGGATGCTGCGGTACAGCTGCCAGCCTGGCCACCCAAAGCACAAACTTAAGCAGCATCGAGTTCCCATCAGTAGAAAACTCTGGCTCAGGCACAAGAAGAAAGACTGTGCGCAGCACAGCGGAGTACAGCAGGGCCCTGTTGAACCAATTAGGGTTAACACATTTCTGGTTAATGAGAGGTGCCGGTCATGATTGTAAATTAATATTTTCCAGTGGCTACCCATGCACTCAAGTGTCAGTATTGATCAAACTTACCTCTGCCCAGTTAATGCTGATGGATTCAACAGCAACATACGCCTGCTCATCTGTTACCCAATTAAGATAAGCTCTTGACTTATCCTAATAGCTGTATTTATTGTCATCGGGAATATTGATGTATCTCTGTGCTAACTGCAAGCCAACATACACATGTGAGCACACGCAAAGGACGCGGTGTTGCTCTGGGAATTGTCCCAGGCTCAAACCACAGGGAGAAAGCACTTTGTTAACCTTCATGTTCTTTTGTCCAGAGAGGCAGTGTTTTCTATGGGGAAAGGGAAAGTAACGGATCCTGCCCTTCTCTAGTCTTACTAGACTAGATTCCCTCCACCCCCCCTCTCCCCGCCACCCCCTCCTCGCATCAGAGAATAAGCAGCACAGCAAGCTCCACAAATAAACTGCTTGGATCTTTAAAGACTAAAGCAAATGGAAGCCTCCTGTTGCACAGGGAGTCCAGCATGTGAGAAATGCTGGGCATGTAAGGAAAATGCCTATGGGAGGAACCAAATAAGGATTAATGAGCATCTTTTTATATGGTTCTCTACATTTCTAGCCTGACTGTCTGAATCAGAAGCTGCTGGGTAGCTAATGGGCCTTGGGTAAGGGACACAACAGCAGCTGTCTGTACAAAGCAAACAAACAAAAAAAAAAGATCATAGGAAAATTTAACATCTTCCTTGCAGTGCAAGGAGTTTGTTCCTGAAAAACCCATACACAATTCAGCCAACCCCCTTGCCCCTTCCTGGAAACAGAGACTCCTGCCCCTAGCAAATGGGCTATTAAATAGAGCAAGAGATCAGGACCCATTTCCTCGTAAAAAGGTCATTCTAAACTAAAACAGAAGTGAGAGTTCGGAGGAGGCCAGTTCATCTCTACAGCCAAAGTGCAGCCCTGACAATCCCAGCCAAAGCTCCCATTCTGTGTGGCCGAGATTGCATGCTGTGGTATATAAAGCTGAATTAGAAAAGAGGGTTGCAGATGAGATGCCTAACACTCAACAAGTTAGAAAGCAGTTAACACAGGTCTTTTAGCGTGCAACGCTGGCCTCCGTGCTTACTCATTAAGGATGCCTTTTCCCTGCCATCTGAGCACAAATGAGACAGAACCATCTGACTTATGCAGAGGCTGAGTTTGGTCCCAGGGAACTGGTTGGAATCTCAAGTCATCAGTAAAAACCTATCTGGTGGTTTCGTAAGTGGTAGCCTCAATCAGTCTTCAATGTGACAGATGCCCCCAAGGCAGCTTATGGTCCTGGGAGCACCTTATTAAGCCACGGTTAATGGCAGCTCACACCAAGTGACAAAAGTTTGAATGGGATTTTGCAAATGGACCCTTTTAACCCACCAGAGGTGGAACTTGCAAGCCTGCTGCCACAGAGTGATGGCAGAGCTCACGCTGATGCTGCTTCTGTCCAATCTGTCCTTTAGATAAGTGAAGGACACCTATCTCCAGGGCTCTCCACTTAGTACTTTTCACCATTCACTAAATTAAAAAGTGAGCAATTGACAGCACACCTTATTAAATGACGCTTCTCCCTTCTTCCCCCTACCACCGTGGCCATGTTTTAACAGCCACAGACACTTTGCTGGTGTCTTTTTAATTTGATTTAACTAAAAAAATAACACACAAAGCCATTTGGCCTTGTGCCACTCAACGTATTGCTATAGAGCAGGCATGAGTTATAGGGTAATATTTCACACCCTGTTGTGTCTTATTACTTAACTAATAACAATGTTTACCCAGGGTTTTCCCCGAGCAACTCAGACAGGTTTAAAAGAAATCTTGATTAAAGAATGACAGCCAAAGTATTGGATGTTAAGTATAAATAAGAGTAATGTGAAGAGAGTGGAAGAGTTTACTGTTGCATCCTGGTAGTTTGCAGTAAATCAGTATAATATGAAAGTTCCTCCTTTACCAGGCCTCCCCAGTTGCCAGCTCTGTCGCTGCAGCCCGTGTAGAGAGCTGCCAGACTTCTTACTTGCACAAGTGCGGCTACTGTGGGCTGCAGCTGCAATATGCAGTGGTAGCATTTGCCTGCCAGAGGCTAAACCTTTTACCCTAAGCCCTTAACCACTAGAGCTAAGGGAATAATCAACCACCTCTCACCTTTTCTGGGGCTAGCCACCGAGAAATACAATTATAGCAAAATAGCGTATCGCAGCCTTCATCTTCCACAAATTCCCTGACACTCTCAGTAGTTGGTAACTACAAAAAGATTTTTTAGCTGATACAAAAAAACCCACCTCTTAGTGCATTATCTGTGGAACTCGCTGCTGAGGCAGACAAAGCCAAGGACCAAGTAAATTACAAGGGCATTAGCTGTTACCAGTAAAAGCACCCCCATTCAGGTTAGCGAGGATATGACATTTTTATTCGTTCACATAACTCTTTCACCAGTCAAGCAGCAACTGTCTCTTTGGTAGATTATTCCATGTTCCTGCACTTTGCAATTTCTGCTGAAATAGTCGGTGTTGCCCTCTGTTCAAGGCAGGATACAGAGCTATCAAAGTCCTTGTCTCACTTCCTTTGGTAATTCTCCAGCTGACTCAGGGACTTAAGCTACACATCCATTCAGCTAAGGAAGGCACTGCAGATTCCTTCCAACCTAACTGCATTCAGAAAACTCATCTAATACTGTAAATACAAGGACTCCTGTCAAAAGCAAAAAAGAAAAAATACATTCAAATTTATGTTCAAGTTGCTATTTGCCTGACTGCCTCATAGATTACCTGTCCACTGGAAGTGGGGGGGAAAACCAACACCATTCTCTGCAGCTTCTTATTTTCCCATGGACACTTCCCCTCCACAAGTTTACCAGCATCTGATATGGCTCGTCTGTAAGAGAGGCTAAAATCACAGCCCTAATAGGGATGTATGCAAGCCAAGGCTGAGCAATCCAAATAATGTCATTTCTGTAGAATTACTTAAACTGATTTATGGGCAAAATCCTGCAATTGTTACTCAGTCAAAATATCATTCCAAGATGCTGAAAATTTTGAACGAATGAAGGCTTTAGGATTTGGTCCAACAGTAGTAATTTTGGAGCAGACACCTTAAGGAACATGAGTCTTTCCTGACAAGGGGTTGTGACACAGGATGCTCTTACAGCCCAGTCCCACATCGTACCAGCAGCAATCTGTCACTGGCTGCACTCCCCAAGAGGAGGACTGCAGCAGGCAGTGGCTGAGGAGCAGAAGTGAAATGACTGAACGTTTACTTCTTTGATCAGGCTCTTCAGAGGTGGTCTTTTCATCCTTCAGTATTTCATCATTCCCCAGTCTTGCTTCCACATTGGAAAGACTCGGTATGTTGTTGTTCCACTTGTTCCTCTCCAAGGTGGGAGCTCTACACTGCAGGAGAGACTATGGGCGAGTATCTGAGCAGTATTTGCATTTGCAGGGTCTATGTGAGCTCCAGCTAGGGAAGGTGACAGCAGTACAAGGGCAGGGAGAGACAGAGATCCTCACCAACAGAGAAAGGAGCCCTATAAGCCAAGCAGAGTCATGTGGAGGTGGTACTGATGAGTAACTAAGGGAGAAGGGAACGAAACTCTATACCTTATTGAGAATATTTAGTCCCAACTAAGGGAACATTTTCTATTTTTCCTCTACGCTGACGTCACCTGCACTTGCAGTGAAGTCTTACCTGTCTTACCACATACTTCCTCTCCTCCCCCACCAATCTCCCTATAAGTACGCCCAGTTGCATTCAGTCCAGCTTTCCTGCCCTCAGCTCTGTACTCCAGCAGGTCCTATCCAGCACCTTCCTGGCCCTCTTTTCCCTACACAGGCCCCTATACTTCTCACACACACCAGCCTCCACTTCTTATGGCCCTGCTAGTTCTGGTTGAGAATGGCGTGGGCTCGTTATTAACTCTGCCAGCTGTTTCATCACCCTGACTCTCAGCACACCAAACCAGAAAGGCCTTTGTTCTCCAGGCACCCCTCCCAGCTGACTCTGACTGGGTAGCTTATCATCCAAAAGCAGCAGCTTTTGCCCTGGCAGCTAATTTCTACACGCCAATCCTTATGTGCTAGCAAAAAAGAACCTTCCCTCTGCTCCTCCAAATCCCTACCATTTCTCTTTCAATTCTTTCCTAAGGGAGGGGAGGGAATCATACCATCCCTCTTGGCTCAACTGCTTCTGCTGAGCATATTCTGACCCTCTGCAGCAGATAGAGCTTGTAAGGAAAGTAGAAATGGCCTTGGGATAAGAGATCACGTCCTTAGGAGTTAACTTACAGGACAGGGGCTAAAACCACTGCCAAAAAGGGTAAACACAGCAGACAGTACTAGTTTCTATTAGGAAATTAGTGATTCTGCTTTAAAAACAAAAATGCAGGATGATAGAAGTCCCCCTGTGCATATACATAATAAGTCCAAAGCTTAATGGTAACTAGTTTAAATGGGTCCAAGACTTATCCATCAGAGTAAAGACAGCCAGACTGATCAGACTTCAGCCCAAGAGCAACACCAGCTGCTGGTCTTTGGAGTTATGGGACAGGTATCAGCAGACAGA
Organism: Anarhynchus alexandrinus; assembly: GCA_008711295.1. Taxonomy (NCBI): domain Eukaryota; kingdom Metazoa; phylum Chordata; class Aves; order Charadriiformes; family Charadriidae; genus Anarhynchus; species Anarhynchus alexandrinus. Next base: position 694,915 of record VUYV01000106.1, read on the forward strand.
ATGGCAGGCAGGAAAAATATTATGTGCCAAACTACAGTTCCCATGAAGCCCTGTAGTGCCTCAAGCTGCTGCTGTGAAAATTGTATTTTAACCTTTTATTCCAACACAGAATAGAGACATACGTGAAACAGGGAGAGGTAATTTCCATTTTCTCTTAGCCTGAGGATTTAGCCCTTGAGCAAGGCTGCAAGGACCATGTGTCCCATTCATCTCATTTTTTAAAAAGCACAGCCCTTATTTTGGAAGCAGTTGCCTTCCATTCACGAGTGATCTTCCACTTCTCCTGTTGACAAGCACATGTCCAGATTTCTCACTTTCTCTCTGCTGCTGGATGTCTTTTTCCAAGATTGGTCTTTTCCAGTGCAGGTCAACTTCATTGTCTGATATGAGTGGGAGAAGGAAGCTAAGCACCCTGAAAAAGAAAAAAAAAAAAAGGAGGAACCTCTAGGTAAAAGACCTAGAGAAAAGGCAGATCCTTAATATCAGAGAGTCATTTTGCATAGTATTGCTCTCCTCTGAAGGTCCATTTCATGGGCATTTGGAAAGGTTCCTGCTGAGGTAGTGGAGACCCCTGAAACACACAGGATCCAGAAGGAGAGAAAAGAGACACTGGTCTGTTTTAAATTCAGTGACAAGTTCTGTGTAGAAAAACATGACTCCCGTAATAACACAGCCTCCTACTTTTCCCCACCCATTCACTTAGCCTTCTATTTCTTCACGTAAAATGTATTTCAGCATCATTTCTCAACCATTCAAATTCTACATCTTTCCTTTGTTGTACCCTAACTCACCTCCAGCTCCACACGTCAGTTTTTGCTCACCTTGGCAGGAACATCGGTATACTTGTGCTTACTTTCACACAACAAACCCCATCATTTTCTTACCATCATTCCTTCCCACCCTCTGTGGCAACCATTCTGTAGAGTAGCAACCGCCTATTTCATAAAAAACTGTATCTCCTATGCCTGAGGCACAGCACCTCCCAGACATCACGACACCTTTGTGTTGTGCTGCTCCCCTGTCCCCAGCAGAAGGGTCTTTAAAGCCCAGGCCCTATCTGTATTGCCTTTACTGTTTTAAGACATGTTCTTGGGAGTCCTGCAAATATGGGCTTCCAGTTCCAGTAAGGACAATGCCCATCATTGCACAGAGACCAAACATATTTCTAGTGAGAAAAATACCGGTTCTGGAAGTGGTGGTGTGCTGGAAAGAGCACTCTAGAGAAGGGCACAGGTTTGTGCGCAGTCTCCCTGTAACCCCTGAGAATAAAACAGTCACAAAGCTCTGTGAGAAAATAGAAAACATCCCAATCTTATAGCTACCCTTATTATTCCTGAGATACGAAATAAGCAGTACAAAGCACAAATTCATATATTGAGACCAGAAGATTATGATTTTGCCTGATTTCCTAGCATTGACCATTGAACTTCAACTAAAAATTTCTGTATCACAGTGCCTGTGTTTGAGCTAGAATCTCTCTTTTAGATAGCAGCCCAGTCTTGATTTGAAAATCTGATATATAGCAAATTTAGCATTTCTCCAGTTATATCATCTCGATGGAAAGTTATCTTCACCATGACCCTTACTTACTCCCTGACCCCCCTCTGCTCTTCTTTTGTGTAATTCAGCTTGCAGCTACTGGGTCTTGTCAGCCTTTTCTCTGCCAGAGTTGTCGAAATCTTCCTGAGTAGGTAAGCAGGGCCTGTGGTGATGATCTTTCTCAGTCTTCTCTAAATAGATTGAGTTTCCTAGGTCTTTTGTTCTGAGGCAGATTTCCAAACTTTGCGTCATTCCAGTGGGCTCTTATCTAAACCCTTTCCAATTTGTCAACAGGCCTTGGAACACAGTTAAGTTAATGTTGCAAGAGAAATCATCACTTTTTTTACTCTCTAGGCTTTTGTGTGCTTGATTTCTCACCTGTAACATTGCACATAGCTACATACCATATGCAGTAAAAAAACATCACACACAGGAGACTCTTAAAGGTCAGAAACTAAAGCAGAAAATATATACTGGATAAACCAACCAAAGCCTATTAATTATTATTTTTTTCCTGTTTTCACCTCTACATGCAAGGTGCCACAGGAGCTTAAGGTATTTTCCCTGGTGATTTATCCAGTTCAGAGAGAATTGGACTGATGCTACTATCATTTCTTCCTTTGGAAAACCATCCTGCAAAACCTGTTAAGGGAATTTTTTCCTACCACCTCAATTTTTCATGTGGTTAATTTCATCCTATTTCTTTTGCAGCCTTAAACCACACTATGTAAATCTTCTTTCTTCTATATCCTTAAGCAATATAAATTACATCCTATTATTCCTACATCCCTAAGCCAGCCTAACTAACGTCCCTTTGTTACTCCTACACCCTTAAGCAAGCCTGCATGTCTCTAACGTGTCCAATCCTTTAAATGCTTTTAAAGTATCCTAACACCCTAGGTGGGTTGGTCAGCTTATACTTGCTTACTTTCAGGTTCCATACATCACTGTCAATGAAACCTTGCAGTTCATTCTTTGCATTTCTTTTATCTCTGGGACTCACTTCACATTGAGATATCCCAGATCTGTCTGAACTGAGGCATCATTACTGCCAATCATAGTGGTCCCCATCTTGCCAGTCCAGGACTTGCTACCTCTTCTTATGAAGCTCACGCAATCTCAAGTGGTATTAATTTCCATTTTTTATATATATATATATAAATTGACTTTGTCCTGCAAATGCAATCACAGTTAAATTTCACCCAAACCAGAGATGAACTCATCTTCAGAATCGATGTAGCAAACAGAGGATGGAAAATGCAAATAACAAAAGTTCTCAATGATTGGTGCTAGCTGCAGAAGAAACAAGCACACAGTAGCACAAACAGATTCTTCAGCTATGGAACAAAAGTAGCTCATCAACTGAGTTTTGAGTTTGTTTGGGGTTTTTGTTTTTAAACTAGGGTACAATCAACAAATCTTAGACTCCTATCTGTACTTCAAGCAGCAGCATCTGCAAGGATACAAGACCGATCTAGCTGGTACTGTAGATGGCATTTTAGACGTGCCAAAGCTTTTGCCAAAGCCAAAGCCTTGCCTAGTCTGGAGATAGCTGAGATTACCAAATGTTCTCTCTTCTAGAAGAATAAAACGGCTTTCTTATGTTGGTGCTGTCCACATTGCAGACAGAAGCTTGCCTACTTTCAGGCAATGGGACAACCAGAAAGCATGGCCCAGCTTTGCAGCCATTTATTTGGACTCTTTTAACCCATCAAAGGCAGGTTTTAACCCACCCTCCCTCTGGGAGTGAAAAGGGTCTGTTTGCAAGATGCCAACTGGTCACTCAGTTTGAGCTGCCATCAATAGCATCTTAATTACAGAATCACAGGATCTTTGAGATTAGAAGAGATCTCCTGAGACTGTCTAGTACAATATGATGCTTTCAAGACCGTAAGTCCTCTTGGAGGCATCAGTCGTGACTGATATCCTGCCAAGCGAAGGAAGAACAGTGCTTGTATCTGGTTTAAAAAACCACCCCAACATACACAGATGCTCTTTTGGAAAGCTCAGCAGATATTTAGGTCCTGCTTCCCTTAAGTAAGGATCTTTGTGTTCTGGTGCTACAAAAATGCCTGATGCCCTACATAACAAAAACATTTTAATAGTGGTTATCCTGAAAATGCAGCTGACATTTTGAGGGGAATTAAAGAAAGCATTTTGGATTTGACCAAGATGATACCAAAGGGGAAGGCATAGATGCCTTGCTTTAGCAACACTATTACAAAAAATTCTGTCCTGGATAAAATCCAACTGTTTCCACTAACTTTTTGGCCCAGTCACAACACTAAATAATCCATTACTCTGCCAGGTCTGTTTGGACCCCAGAGTGAATTACTTGTTTCTTGGCTCAAACCTTCAGCAGAAGATCCTGAGCTCAAGGTAACTGACACTTCAGCACGTAGGAAGGACTTCCCTCTGAGACATATAAACATTTTGTTTCATTGACTGATCTTTTTCTGGATTTATAGAACACACCTTTCCCTGGGGCTCAGGTCACGTTTGCATAGTTGAATAAAAATGCCATAAATCTCCTACTCTCCAGCAGTAGAAAGCAATGGAGAATTAATTCCTCCTGGAACCTCCTTAAGCAACTACTTAGCTCATTGCTGGACCTTATGCTACTCCTTTCAGGGTTAGTATGGTCCTCTGACTTGCCAGGGTTGTTCACCAGTCCACACTGAAGACTCCCTTTAGGAACAAGGAGCTCCTGCAGTCAAGCCAAGACAATAATGACTCATGATGGGACACCTCCCTGATACTTAGGCATAGCATTAAACATTGGAAGGGATCCGTGCATCAGATCAGGTGCACAGACTTATTCTTCATAGTTTGGTCAATTCATAAAAGACTGGGGAAAGATTTTTGTTGTTGTTAGAGAGAGATGATCCAGGGAGGAGCCTTTATCTCCTGAGTTAGGTGAAAACAGTGGGTTAAGGAGGGAGACTCCAGATCAGAGATCACTTTATACCGTAATACACAGTATTAGTATCCCACTATGGTAGACTGGAAACTGCTGTGAATATTCCTACCAATGCATAGTTGGTGGGTAAGCCCAGTTTCCATTCTGGGATCTTAAAAGAGCCACAAAGTTTGTATTAGCTTGAGTCAAACACTTCAACAACTACATTTTGACCTCTTGGCCCATCTGACCGCCAGAGAAATCAGAGAAACATGAGAAAAGTTCTTTAGCCCTTGAATAGCCCAAATGCTAATCATTTTCATATTGTCCTGTCACTGTGGACTTCATCATCCTTGGCTCCACTATACAAAGAGGGACATTTGGACTACTGTATCCAAAAAACTTTCTAGTGCATGTGTGAAACAATCCCGTATCCTCTTGTGCTCTGTTAATAATCTGAATGATATTTGCTTGCTTTTATTTGGATGCAATGTCTGAGTCCTGTCTGGCTGCCGAGCAGACTTCTCCCAGACGAGTTTGAAACACATTTGGCAGTTCTTTGCCCATATGTGCTCCCTCAGACATGCCTCCTAAAAATCACACAACCAGACAGTTGCTCAGAAATCGACACGTGTTCCCCTCAGACGTGACAGGTACTGTTAGCCTGTGACTTCAGCTATTTTAACATAGTCAGATGCTACAAACATGAGTCTGGTATAAAATAGCATTTAGCTAGCTAGCAACTCTCCATCGGTAATGAGATGGCAGCTTACTATGCTATATAATAAACTAAGCAGACTAGTTCCTAATAGACAACCGTTGCCTCTGCACTAAGTAAAAGAACAGCAGGGAACATAGTAGAGACACAGCAGCCCAAGGAACTGTATTTACTCAGTTTCAGGGCGTATGAGAAGGCGATAAATTAGACACAAAGGGTTGAGCTTAATGTTGCAGGAGAGGCATTTTGATCATTCTTTCCTTCTTCTGCCCCTCCCTTTCACTCCCATCTCCCTCCTCCTATTTTCCTACTGGTGGAGATGCATTTCCACAGCATGCAGCCTTTCCTCTCTAATAAACTTTTTCTTCTATCATCAAGATGAAAGCCTTGTGAGGGGTGGTATTTATGGAGAACACTCTAACCTTCACTGCGTACTCCTCAGGAACTGGCACGGTGCAGGACCGATGAAGCTTCTGAGTGAAGCCATGTGGCAACTTTCTTTCTAAAGTGAGCACAGTGAAAATCTGGGAGGGCTGGAGACACAACAGCTTCTAGTCAACCAAACATGACTATCTCTGACTTCCCTCTCAGCATCTGTAATTGTCCTAAGCCAGAGTCCTAGGAAGGAAAAAACACCCAGATGTGAAAACAGTGGTGTATGAAGTAAGAAAGGGAGAGGGAGCAATGCAAAGATGGGAGTAAAGGATTGAGAGAGAGAGAGAGAGAAGGCAAGAGATTTATTCAGCATTTCCTTGTCTGTCTCCTCCACAAACTGAATCACAGAAGCATGAAAGTAGATGTATTGAATCTCAAAGGAAATAAAAGAAGTGGAAAATTAACTACTGATGAAAAAAAATAGCTGTGTCCAGGGATTCCTGCATATCAACTCTGAGCTCCCTCTTATCAGCTTAGAATAGAAAAGGCCAGGGGACTGGGGAGGAAAGGTCAAACACTGAGGGAAAACACAGGCAAGGGAAAAATGAGAGCTAACGTGGAAATCAAAGCAAAAGAACAGGACGGAAAAGAGCTGATCCCATTTCAGACGATTTGCATGCACTGCCCTGAGTGCCATTTCCCAATTCCAGCATCATGAATGGGTGAAGCTGGCTTAAGGCTGAGACTTAGAAAAGACACACCACTTTCTGCCTGCCTTTTCCCCTCCTCTATTTGGCAACAGGTAACAACAGTGGGCTGGAGAAACCTTGTACAACAGCAGCTGCCACCATCTGCACCAGCACACAGCTGAGCCAATAGTGAGCTGCTGCGTGCCAGGTCTGAACCGACCTCAGGAGCTCTTCCCTGCTGGTTACTAATGGCTTAGACACTGTGCACAAAGTTGGCCTGTTTAATTCTGGCTGGATCCTGGGCCTTGCGTTTTCCTGTACCTTACGCTGTTTTTTCGCTTTAGTTTTGAATAAGCTTTGACCTTATTCACTCCCGGGCCTCCATATCCACATTGACTTGAGCGGCCACCTCAGGTTTCCAGGTGATGGATGAGGGATAAAGGGCTGCCTCCATGTATTTTTCTGATCATAGACAGGTCTGCTGCCATAATTTCATGGGAAATTACTAACAAAAGACTGGAATAAGTGTATGTTGTTACTATTGCCCACAGGGAGTCAATATATGGGACCTTATAGATTGGCTTCCAGTGGAAGTGAAACTGGTTGCTTAAGCATATTCTAAATAAATGGGTCCCCACACAAATACCACCACCACCCCCCCACCACCCCCCATTACACACCAGTCACCAACAGTATGCAAAGCCATCTCCTTTTCAGAAATCTCCACTGAACCTCAAAGCCTGGAGCCCAAGGAGCAACTGGAACCCCAAAATTGCCTTCATCTCGACAACAACGCAGCTATTCAGACTGCTTCCTCAAATCAGTATAATTAAAATGACAGCAACATCACCTCTTCCAAAGACTGTATATTTACTGACAGTCAGTCAGGGCCAAGAAGGACATACATAAAGACAGGACATACCTGGGGACACACTGGTGACATAATTCAGCAATATTAGTTGTACAGACTGAATGACAACGTCTTACAGAAAGAGCAAACAGCTTTGAAGACGAGAACAAGATAAGAGTATGTGGGGGGAAAGCAGGACAGATGGGTTAACAAACATAATAGGATGTGCATAATTCTCAGCTACTCAGGAACAGTAATCACAGATCACCACCTGCCCAGTTACTATCAGATGGCAGGTTTGCCTCTTCACATTCAACAAATCTGTTTCCTGTGTATGCAGCACAATCAGACTTGGTGCGTTCACTTACCAAAGTAACTTTTCTTCTCCTACACAGCCAGCTCAGCTCTGGGAGAAAGAACAAGAGTTTATACCTTCCTATACAACAAATTATTTACTGTGTTCGAATCTGCTACATCTGTGTAAAGCAGCTGAAGCAAGGAAGCTTTCAGCATACCAGTGCACCTCATTTTGGCTTGCAGAAACTCTTACTTCACGTGCGGCTTGACTTTGAAACTACAGTTAAGCACTGCAGAACTCGCTAAGGAAGGAACTGCATTTCACTCAAGTGGAGACTATTTGCTCTCATGGTACCAGAAGGAAATAAATGTGGAACCCTGCAAACTCCCTGGAACTGCCACATCACAAAACAGACACCCTCAGGAGAGGCTGCGCATAACATTTTTGAGCAGAACAAAAATTCCACTTGTGAGGATCTGAGTGAATTTGGTTCAATTTTGACAGACACTTCTGGATAAAAGAAAAAAGTGACGTGTGGGGAAAGATGGGGAAAAGAAAACTCAAGAGAGTCAGATTTTTTTTTTTTTAACGGTTGAAATTATTTTACCATTTTTAAAAAGAGTTCTGTCTTTAAAAAAGAAAACTTTTACACAAAATGAGTTAACATCTTCTCCACAATTAAATGAAACTTTTCTTTTTCAGTTTTGGATTGAACAAGGTACTTCTGGTCAACGGAACCCACCATTCTCTTTTTCCTTCAGCTCACTTTATTTTTTTGTCCAGCCATCGAATTGAAAAATCCATTATTCACACAACTCAATCTGAAATAAATAAAAGAGCAAACCAGCTGTAGACTCCTTAGATTCTGAATTAAAATGTCAGGCTATGGGAGACATGGTAGAATATTCCATTGTCAGAGAATCACACACTATATAATCCCTTAATTATAACCAAACGTTTAGCAGTAGTTTCATGTACTCATAACATCACTGGCTTTCAGGTATCCTGATCCTAAGCTGAACTCCGCACAAAGCATTAAGGGCACATGCGGCGAGCAGTAGGTCTGTGAGATGATGGTTATCTAATTCCTGTAATGAAAAAGCAGAAAACATCTGTCAGTGAGAAGGAAACTTGCAATCCTGGGAGCTTTTGGCGTGGGACAGTGACATTGCTGGCTTGTCTCTAAGGAATCCCTTGAGAGGGAATTCTCCTTAAGAAAAATAGGAGGATACTACTTATTTGCCAGGTAGGCATAAGAATACAAAGAAAATGGGACCTGGTCTTCAGGTGACACCCTGGAAGGAGCCCAGTAGTGAAGAATCTGCACTGCTCAGAGAGGCTGACCTAATTTGCCTCTCCTTTCCCAGAAATCCTGCATCCAAAGCAGCTGAGTGATGAGCAGAATAGCAGGCACCAACCTAGGGGCTACGTCCTACAGGAGATGGGCAAAGGATAGCATGTTCAACATGGAGGTGTAGGTTCCTCCCAGCTTTTCAGCAGCTTATTGCACATTATGTTCCCTCCCTCCTTCCTCACTCTCAGAAAGGCTTCTCCTGGCATGGATTTAACCCTGTCCAAGCAACCAGGTGATCAGCACTGGTTTTTAAGCCTGTGCTGGCCAGAGGGATAAGGGAGACATTCTTCAGGCTTGCTTACTCACACACTCACCACTCGGCCATAGCAATTCCTCGTTATCATTCTCCATGAGCCCGAGCCCACAGAAATGAAGAAAGTGGAAGTTATTTTCTGCTGTTGTTTTGAATGTGAAGTAGAGCGGAGCCTGGATTTCATTCTCAGGGCGCTACAGGGTCACAGGCGGTGCGTAGACAGCACAATCGCTTATCTCTCCCAAAGGCATTGCATACAAGAAAGAAAAGAGACACGCAGCGCTGGCCAGGGTTCATTGCTCTTGGCAAACCGCAGCGGCATCCCAGAGGTGAGCGGCTCCCTGAGCCAGCCTGATCGGAAATACCGGCTCCGAGGTGAAGCACCATGCCTCTTTGGCACGCGCCCGATGGGCAAGACAGCCGCAGGTCTGCAGCTAGGCAGATTCAGACTAGCAATGTTTAACAGCAAGTGTAATTACCTTCTGGGACAGCGTGCCAAGGCTTGTGGGGAGGCTTCCTTGCAGGGACGCCTTTGAATGAAGCCTCGATTATGCTGGGCTGCGTTCCGAATGCAGCACCCAGGACTTCAGGCAGGAATTATCACAGAGCTACCCCATAGCATTGTGTGATGCAGAGCACTGGGGTTGGTGAACACATGGTCTTCCTTAGCTCTTCCTACCAAGCATCCCATGTCAGACAGTCCCCTAATCTGGGGATCCTCATCATACAGTGACCATGCTGTGAGACAGTCCAGGAGCATGGGTGATGAATATACAGGACTATCCCCACTATGCATTTTCTGGTGGCTTTCTGTATTCCTTCTCTGTGTTTGAGCCAGCAGAGTATCTTAGGCACTCTTATCCTCTCTATTGTCTTCCAGTGTTACAGCAACCAAAGCAAATCAACCTATCTCAGCTGGCTACTGTACTGAGACTTCTCAGACATTCAGTAGGTGAACCCAATGGCTTAAACCCCACTACTCAGGAGGAGGAAGACTGTACCCACTTCTGGATGTCACTGCCTAGGCACCTGAGCAAGCTTAGACCTCTTCTCACCAAGGCACAGCAAGAAAGAGAAGCAGAGCGTCATCACAGCTCCCCTTCCACCCAAGAACCTGGTATCCCCACTGGCGAGGTGGAGGATTTAATAATAGCTTTCCTTTCTCTGCGATTCATAGCAGAAAAGTCTGAGGAGTGTTGAGTTTCCTTCTGGCATGCTGGACTTTCTGGATTTTGACCATTTGTTACAGAACTGAACATCCTCGTGCACTGGGAAGTGCTCTGCTACAGAGTGAGAGTTTGGGGGATACTTCTGGATCCTTCAGTTATTTTCTACCAATCCTGTTCTACAACCCCAATACTGCTAGAGAGAGCAAGAGCAGAACAAGATCTGCTGACGCCTGCAGTGCCTTCTAGCCTGGTGCTCCACTGTTGCCTGGTCGTCAACTTACAATAGGGTAAGAAGGAAGATGGATACTTGCAAACATTCTCATTGAATTCCACCTACTGCTTGGAAGTAAGGCATTTTTAGGGTAAGGGGGGGAAATCTGCACTGCAAACAAGGCAGAAATAGGATTTGAATCCTAAAAAATATATCCCAGTGGCTCTGTAGCACACTGTGTCATCCCCTGCTGTGGGGTAAGCATGCAATTTGGCACTATCAGACCTCTTGCTTGGAGGGCTTCCTTACACTCTGAGCATGATCTTCAGGAAAGATAGGCAGGTAAAGACTTACCTTACAAAATCCCTGAGGACTGTGATTCTAACTTGTGACGGCCAAACCAACATGCCCCAGAAACATGTCACTGGAGTAGCTGGTAAGGATAAAAACAGCCAGGAAGTTTATGTCTGTGTTCTCCATGAACTGCCCACAGAAATCAGCGACTTAATAAAACACTGGCCCACTGAAAGACAACCATAGATCACCAAAGGTGACTTCACTCACTGCTTCCCCTTGGGCCGCTGAAGCCATGGATTTTACCTAAGCCCTGCGCTCAGGTGAAGCTCTTCTGAGGAAACCCTACAAAGCTGCTGTGATCACCATTCTGGTCCTCAGGCAATGGCTCATCTGACTTCTGTATGCTTTCAGAAAGCAAGCCTCCTTCGCCTTCACCTTTTCCTCCAGCCGAGCACTACATCTCACCCCCACCCCCCGTCACAGTTTGACGGGAGGGCTACATCTTCCTGCCCTCAGCTGGCTGCTCTTGGGAGGGACGGAAGCTCACCCAGATGGATTTCAGCAGTTCTCATGAGTATTTTATGGTCTTTTACTGATTTACAGCCAGTTCAGCATTCTTGTAAATGGCCATAAATTGGATTGAAGTCATAAATCATAACCAGAGAAAGAGAGACACAGTCTCTGAGTCCCAGCTCAGGCTAAACCAGCCTCTATGAATATATGGAAGAAACCTGCTCCCTCAATCAATACACACAACTCAGGCTACAGCAATGGTCCGCAGGGTCCACCCTCCATTCCTCTTCCACAGGGCTGTAGCAGTAGCTACACACTGCATGTGTATGAAGAGCTAAAAATACCTTTCTTCCAACTGCCTGGCAAAGCCAGCTGTAACACAGGGGTTGTCCCCACCACCTTGGGGGCTGAGCACTTCATGACCTTTACTGTACTTGCACGTGCGCATATACACACCCCCTGTGATCAGGGAGGCAAACCGGCACTTGTCACACCGGGCTCACAATTTCTTCACAAGGATCATCAAGGAGAGCTTCCTGCCCCCCCTCCCGCTACCACTGGGAGGTGATTGCCCTCTTTCTGTGGGGAGACTGGCAGAAAGTTGCAAGTTCTTATTCTTATGAAAGACTGATTTATTCCACACAGGGCGCTGAGACCTGAAATGCCTTGCTTACGCTCCACAAGCCCAGCACCTAAAATCTATGTTTTT